>JAQGBE010000974.1:0-13343 GCA_034698225.1 Scheloribates latipes | reverse complement strand
AAACGATTCCACTGTTTCTTCACTCAACACTTGAAACCGGTTTCGATGCCCTTTTCCATCCATTATATCCAGACTTTAATAAAAAGTGATTCGTATATTGAAATCAAATCAGAGAACAGCAGTTAATAATGGCTTTCCATTTGACTTACATTTCATAATAATTTATTAAAGCAAAGGAATCGAGAGATAAGTCATTTCAGAAGACAAACGTCTGATTTATGAATCAAACTTTGGTTCGCATTATATTCCAAGACATGGATTCCAGTGCTTCCATGCCTTCCATCCCTTTTTATATCAGACGTCTGCCGACACAAAAGTTAATTGAATGTCATAAGCAAATCGAATTCAGATTTTTTACCGTCTTCTCGCAATATCCCGCCCGTTTAGATTTGGCGCCCCTACCCATTTTTGAACAAAAGTCAACTTTTCCATGTTAGCGCCCACCCATGCTTTACCGCCACCATATAAATAGCGATATCAATATTGGTTTGATCGAATTATTCGTAATTGATAAATTATATTCACAAATATGATAAATGGACAAGTTTTAAGTGGGATAATTATTATTTTTATGCAATCGAAAATTCGGTCACCTAATTTTATATAAACATAATACAGTCGAAGTCCCGAATAGTAAACGACTTAGTGTACGGGGAATTTGGTCTACTATTGGAAAAGCCCCTGGGTGGCATAATGCGAGAACACGGTAGACCAAAGAAAACTTTTTGAGCGAAGAATACATTTTCACAAAAAAAACACAAAATTCTTATGAAATGCAATGCAATGCCAATCGAAATGAGCGATCATTTGAGTGTCAATTGGTTTGAGAGCCAAAGACATCCAGTAGTGAGCGATAAATAGCTGTCCGACAGTCGGTCAGAAACTAATGAAGTGAAGCAATGATAGGAAGCGCTCGGCTTTTATGGCAGTCATTGCATTCAATTAATGCATTAATTTAATAAGGAGTCAGCTCTTAGTCGAGCCGTCCATTAGACAAAAATTGTCATCATTTTAATCATCAAAACGTATCACTGATCCGAATGTAATTAAGGTTCGACTGCTTTGCTGTAGGAATAACTCGATTGTCAATAATGAGCGAAATCAATGGCCAATAGTGTAGTCGTTGGAAGGAAAGGGAAGCCATGATTAGCATTGTTGGCAATGCCAGCGATGAGCCATATATTAGTCGATCATATCATCCATTTTATGGTAAATATCTGGCAAACTGTGTCTCACAGCACAAGTAATCAATTAACTAATGAATGTAAGAGAAAGTCGACTGCTTTTTATCAATACTCAGTTCATTGGCTTCGGTGGCCATTCATTGACCGATAATAACATTATAATCATCTGTTAATATAGATTGAGTATAAATAACAATAGAGGGAGAGTTATAGTGGGCTTCAATGGCGACAATGCATCGCAACTATAAATAGACGATTCGGAACACATAAAGCCATCAAATAATGGCTGTGAATGTCATTTGGCGAGAGATAATCGAAATAAAAGCCTAAGAAAAACTAATATTTTAATAGTGAACTCGATTCTAATCGCTATTACATTGAATTTTTTGCTCTCATCTCAAACTCATAGATAATTCCGGTCCAAGGATTGGGATTACATTCTCTACCATATTATTGATGACTTTTATTTGTATGCCTCAGATATCCAAAGCTATTCAAAAATTTAACGACAATTTTAATTTATAAATAAGTTTTAAATCTGCAGTTTTACGTACAGTCATTCGAATTAATCAATTAATTGAAAGTCTGTTTAAGACAAATAAATCCATTAAACTCTGTTCGCAAACCAATTAGACTTATCTTTAATTTACAGTTAACTTATTCTATTGGAGACGTCAGACCTGTTTTACTTTTATTTAGTCATTTATACGGAGAGTGACTGAAAGGCCAATCCTTGGCCGCTCTTCGCCTCTCCGTTCGGCTAAAGATGTTTTAATCAGATCGTCGAGACGTCTGTCACACGAACTGTGCGACTGATTGTCTCTTTTGTGGGCCTCGAGTGCCGCACAACTGCGACAACATTTTCTAATACCCTCACAGACCTGACATCCAATTGAAGTTCACGTAGTGTTACAAAAAAATTTTAAACATTGTGTGAGAGATAAAAAGAGAGACTTTAAAATTGATTCACTTTCTGTGGTCCGCCTTATTGTCAAAATATTTCTGTTATTATTGGCACAAATGGCTATTATTTCTCTCTTGTTATGCCAGCAAAAGCGAAATATCAACAAATAGGTCCATATTTTTGGAGAATAAGAGCGGAAATAAAGAATTTTTGAGAACTCCATCTCAACTCAACTCAACTCCGACGCAAAGATTTGTGTGAATCTGGTTGTGAGGCCTTATCTCTGGTCTGGTTTGGCAGCCAATCGACAGAATGTGTTGGCTTTTGATAACCGGTTTTACATTTAATCGATAAGAGACGACACCGAAAATCGATCTCAAATTATTCAATTGCTCCGAATTATTCTTATCTAAGTCGGAATTCTTTGTCTTGTTTTTTTGGTTTCCAAGAGCTTTGTCTAAACATTATTGTCAAACACAGACTCCCGACTCGTCCTACGACTTAAAAGAGCGCAAAACAAAGCAATAAAAGCAAAAATAGATTTACTCGAAGTCTACGATCTGTTTGGCTGAAGGACTCAATCAGTGGACCCGATGTTTGACTTCAGGAACCGATGGACACAAACACGACAGACAGTCGAGTCGTGTCTTCTCTGTTCGGAAATTTGAAAAACAAATATTCAATTATAGCCCAAAACGCAAAACCGGGCGAAATTCAAAATCTATTTGCTTTTCCTTATATTAAATATTTATCTGAAGCCAATCGATAGAAAGCGTTCTTTTCGGGCATAATATTCATGTCTCCACAAATAATTCAACCAAATTGCTGGCGATATGTGCGCCACCGGTCGCCCCAATAAAGTGCCTGCCATTCGAAATAATGCGTTTCCATCTATGCAAATCTCTGATTTAGCCTTCTCCAGCATTTTGCATGGCTCATACGTATAAACCAATTTGATCATGGCAAATATCGAGTTCATCTCGGGATCAAGTTTTCAAAATGATTGCACTGAACAACAAATAACTAAAAGCTCTACGCATTGGACAAACAATATATTATTTTATATTAATAAATTTTGTTGCTCTTCCTTGAGCTTGGCAAGATTGTATGTTTCAGTTGAATAATAGGATGAGTTGGCGGAGTATGGCCAAGCAATCTCATTAGTGCTGAGAGTGCAACCTGGTTGATTTCATTATTAGACCCGAATTGAACATTAATTGGCGAAAGAGTTTAAACATTAATCTCAAGAAATCTCTTCCACTGAATACGCAATTGTTTAACACTATTTATGCAATAAATTACATTAAATTTATTTCAATTGTTTAAAGAAACGCCGAATTCTATGGCGTCTGATGTGAACAGTGCTTAAGTGGCAGTAAATTACTTAAAAATAGTTAGGAAGCGAACGGAATATCGATTTTATTTTTATCCATTTGGAGTGCTGTTAGTCAGCGATGGAGAATACGGATCGAGTGTTTTGGTCAACATTTTTGTCTCCAAATAAAACATCATTTGAGACAAAACATAAAAACGTGAATACGATATGAGAGGTAAAAATACAGACAATAATGACCTCAAACGATGAAATATAGATGAAAACAAATCTGAGCTCACATACAGAGAGCACTCATTTGGCGAAACGCATCAAATATTAATCCAGTTCTCAGAGACGAGTCGTCAAAATGAAGAATAACTTTCTTATTATTTAATCTGAAGTTCTGCTCATAAAATATAATCCAAACAAATGAACGACTATTCCAATTGAATAAGGTTTGCATCGAGCAAATAGAGGCCATAATTATGGAAGGCTGCCAACCACCTAGAGCCACCTAGAGCTCACCTTTGCCCTAGGTGGTGGTGGTGGTGGTTGGCGAGGCGACCCTCTCGCCAATGGATCGGATATGAAAAAGAGATGCAAACGATTGGCGTAATGAAGACGTGAAGAGCGTATGATTTATAAGACGGTAAATGTCGACCCAATTCTATGCCATTCTATGCGATGCTATGAATATCTATCAATGCAAAGGAGAGTTATGCGAATCGCTCGACAAAGGCATGCCTTTCGGCCAATCATTGTTATGATGCAGTTCTCTCTGACTCTTATTTTCTCCAAAATTATTGAACAGATTTACTGATAAATGTATAAAATGTTGATTCGGGCCAACGGTTTGCGAGAGAGAAGGAGAGAGAAGGAGAGAGAAAGAGAGAGAAGGAGAGAGACAGAGAGAGAATATATAATATATGATGGCTTCGGAGTAATGCAACTGCAAATCGAGCTAAAAATAGTAACTCAGACGCCATCCCAACAACGCATGTCTTCTTCCGACTCTAAACATCAGATATCGGTTGAGCCCGCGATGCCTAACAGTAAATACCAGGTCTTTAATACCCGTTTCACAACAGCCATCGGTCGGCTCACACACTGAAACACTAATATCATTGAATATATTTATCGCGCTTTTGATCTAAAATGCATGAAATCTATTCACAAAATTTGGAGCCTTTTTAAGAGCGATTGCATTACATTTTGTGGGATATGTTTTACTTTCTATCAAAATATAATTAATTACTTCTTTTGTATGCCTAGAATAATATTAAGAATAACGCCATGAATGAGAATTTTTATCTGGAATTTGCACAATTGGTCTGCAATTCACACCAATATGTGCGGTGAGGGGCACACCGTCTCAAGCGAGCACACCATAACATGCAAAGCACAGCACAGCATAACATTGTCTTCGATGCGATTGGGAGGACCGACACCGCCAAAGGAGAGGCAGAGAGAGTGAGAGCGAAGAGCGACAAAAAATCGATTACTTTTCGGTTCTCACTGTTAGTCTGTTTTGCTTTGATTTTCAATACTGTTGTTCACAAGAGTGCTGTTCACGAGAGCACACGACGAGTCTTATGCCAATACAGGGGTGTGCGACCACTTCCAGACACCTTTCCATTTCAATAATGCATTTATTGCTTATCGTTTCACTCGTTTTATTGGCTCAAAGTCTCCGATATATTGTGAAAATCACTTTAAATTTGGGTAATTTTATTACCGCGTCTGTTGTGCTATCGACCCGAAGCCAGGTTTGGCTCCATTACGACGTTTGCATATCACAAACCCTCTCATTAAATGTCACTCATTTTAGTTTTTATTATTAAACTTTTGCATTCAATTTGCAAATTTGGAAATATATTTGAATAACAATTGCATTAATGATTGGCTTCGCTAATGTAAAAGTTAGCATGATCATACTAGCATGATGGCATCGATTAGAGTGCAATCAATGAAAACCAAGCGATTGGCGCTCTTTTGCATACGCCAGTGATTGGCGTTATGGCATACGCCAGGTCTGGCCATCCCTGACGTATGGCTCCATTTGGACCGTTGGAGTGTAACAAAACATTAGAGACAAATGTTATGACTCGCCATATATGTCATACCTCTGCACAACATAAAAGACAATAGACTGGCACTGAAAATGAGTTCGCCGTTTGTCGGTCTCGAGAGCGGTTCGAGAGATCGGGCACTGAACACAAGAGTCAGTTCCATATAATGATCTAATCTTTGAGAATAAATAATTTCTTTAAACAAATATTTTGCTTTCATTGCATTTCTCGCACAATAAATGCGTTTTTAGATATATTCGCGATTTAAGACAAAGAATGGCAAATGGTTTGCGAAAGCAATTGTTTTGATTGCCTCAAACGATAATATGATTTTGGGTCAAACAATCGGGTTATGAATCCGAACCATTAGGAAAGTTAATTGCAATCGTCGACTGGTTTTATGCAATTAATTGTATAATTGATGACACAATTTGGAAATTGAATTTCGACCGTAAAAATCGGTCAAAACTAATAATTGACATCAGATCAGAGCCATCGGTCAGACTCCGAGTCGTGACATCGCCTCTTCTCAGATGTCTGGGAATCATCTCCAAGAGAAGCAACGCTTTCAACATCTGCTGACAAATCCATTGAACGATTAGATATTGAAAGTCGAGTTTTAGTGATTCGTCTTTAGTTTCAATTATTTGATTGCGAGTCTAAGAGCTCATCAATTATTGTACTTAAGAGACAATTCTCGCAATACTTGCCAACCCGTCGACCAGTGGTCGGTATATCGGGTTCTCATTGAGTCGAAGACTATTTATGCATTATCTGATGCCTTGTTAGCATGTCTTTCAGCAAATAAAGAAGTGACAAGAAATATGCCGAAAATCTAATAAACATCTAATGGATAACATTTGTCACACTTTGTATTCAATTTTGCGTTTATGACATCAAACTCGGAGAAAACATAAGACTTGGAAATGAGATATCAATTGACCGAACAGTGAGCGCACAGACGAGTGAATTGAATTTCATTGGATCGGAGCTATCGATCGCCGGTCGCGATGCAAATTAGCGGCGACCTCGTTCACAATCGTGTTGACACTGGTGGCCATCACCATCGCTATCAGCACAGCATCACCTCATCGCACAACTGGTGACCAAACAAATCGACAATTTATTTCCAGACCCAACGGACACAAATCCATTGATATTTAAGTTTATTTATGGGTTTAAAAGTCATATCGATTTTGAATAAATTTTATCCGACTATTAATGGCTCGCAATGTATTCGAATCTAAGTTTTCGTTTCGTTGAATGTCTGGCAACTCATAAATCATTGGCAGACAAAACCCAACAGAGTTTTCGTCAGTGAATACTTGAGAGAAGTGTTGCTAATATCACATCTGACGGTTATGGCAGTCCATTAGCATCAGTATTGGCTCATTAACTAGCGTTCAATTTTTAAATGAACTCCAATTCTCGACTAACTCTTCGCATATTTTACAAGAACTGAACGTTCAATGAATTAAACGGAGGCTTAAGTGCACAGGAATTACGCGATCGCTATCCACACGAGTGACGGACTTAATAGCAATGTAAACAAGAATATTCTGTATTGCGATGCGTATTGTGTTGTGTATAACGATATTTTGATATATGAACCGAAGCAACGGTTTGAGTGTTTTCGGTGGCAAAAGGTTTCACTATTTGTTTCATTTGCATTATTCCGGTCTCAGAGCTGATCCGGAGTACAGATCTGAGTTCTGAGCGCTCAGGCCTTCAGTTGTGGTTTGCGTTCGCATTAAATTCATTTCGAGTGCTATAATAGCAGTTGAGTTGACTCTCAAAGATTGGGATTTTGTGTAAATGTATTATATTTACGGCAAATACCAGTTCTTCTCGTTGTTTATTATAATTAAACGTCTCATATACTGAATATCGCACACAATATTCCACTCTTTTAACTCTCTATTGGCCTCCAAATTAAATGAATTTGTGTTTTGGCAAAACTTTACAACAGTTATTAAAATTAATTAAATGCGTTTCCAATTTTTGAAAACATTTTGCATTCAAATCATAATTAATACTCAGATTATATACTATAAGAGTATTTCATTTGAGCGTAACTTTTGGTAAAACAAAAGCATTTGATTCGAAAAATTTCATTATTAGAGTCACCGATTGCTGGCATTAATTAGTCTAATTATGAGTGGATTCGACTTCAATGAACTATCGAATAACTAATTTGATTCATAACTCGGCTAACAATGTATGCAAACCATTGTCTCGGGTAATGAATTTTAAGGCCGACCGCTGTCTGCTGTCTATTGAATGGCAATTCTGGCCAAAAGCCGCATAAATCAGTGGAAAGCCATTTGCAATGTGTGGTCGAGGCAGAAGCAGGGGCAGCAAGAGCAGCAAGGCCAGTTCGGTGCAACTTCACCACCACATGAATAACTAATCTGCGCGAGTAATTGGCCGCAAGCACAGTGACAAAGGCTGTGCAGAGCTATGTCTGTATGGCTGTCTCTATCACAACACAACACAATTGCCTCCACAGTCCACACAAATGCAGTCGAGTCGGACACAAGCGAACCGATACTAAGCCAATGTAGACAAACAGCGATTGTCTTCAGTGGCAACCAAACAGTGGAACAGCAAACAGAAAGCCATCGCTTCTTCGATTCAATCACTGCGTTCTATCATTAATAACTGTTATATTCTTATTCTCCATATTTTTCATTCCTAAGGCAAGTCTCGACACAATTCTGTGCTAAACTATAATATTTCATCCGAACTACGGATCTCTGAAATTATTATTTTTTGTATATAAAACATGAAAATATTTATGACATTCGCTGCAAAATCTCTTGAATTATAAATTAAAATTTTATAATGAATTTTATAAGAGAATCGATTTTCGAGTTTATTAGCAATGAAAGCGACGAAAGCGTAGCGGAGAAAGTGTTTGCATTGTGAACTCGATTTGTGAACCCATTTGCACAGAATATTCATTCAAATGGAGAACAATTGGAATCAAAATCGTATTCAACTCAACAGAACGGCGACAATGAATGCCATGAAATCGATTCAAAGACACCGACAGTAATAATGCGCTAATCATTGGTCTATGAAAATAATGATTGTATTCTAATGAATACTAAGAATCGATTTGTCGAATCCAATCGCGATATGATTTGTGTGAAGCGCACAATCGCTCTGATACTGTCTGATTGAGTCAGTCAGACAACACTAGCCTTAACAACAATTTCAATCGTCGCACACAAAACCTGAACAATCAAACAATATAAACATTTCGATTGCCAAGAGTAGAGACCAACACAACAAAAAATGCTTAGAGTTTTGGTATAAATTTTAATTCTAGTGAAAGAGGAAAGAGTTTGGAATAAATTTGCATTTATTTTAATTACACAATTCATGCTTTTTATGCGCAATCAGTTTAATGTGTGGAACAGTATTAACATAAATATTAGTGTCGATCGTCGACAGCAGTACTGCTCGGATGGCATGTCATCCAAATGTGTTGGCATTGAGTTATCGGCGACTTAATTGAAAATATGACGATTGCCTCGAATGAAATGAAATTACTGTTAACTAGACATAAGTGTATTGATTGGCAGCCAATTGAGTGGCGACGACAATGAGGCGGACGTTGACTCTCATCCGAGCGGACAAAACACCGACAGTTATGTGACATTCGCTTTCAAATTCATTTCAAATTCTCTTCCCTATTGTCGTAAAGTTTTTCTATGGCTTTTGTTTTTTATGTCATCCGATGTTTCGCATCGAAATAGCGCTCATATTTGGCACTCAAATAGGACTCAAATCGCGAAATAATTATTTTGTGCGCCATATCTGGCGAGTGGTTCCCGAAAATGGCAAAACATATCATTAGTATTCTGTATTCTGCGCCAAATTACTGAAATTCCTTTTTTAATTTCATTTGTCGCCAACTCTTCTCATTATCCCTTAAATTCTTGGCTCGAAATAATTTATAATTAAATTAATGGTTGTATTGATTCGGGAGAACTGTTTGCCAACGCTTTCGAACGTATCATTAAATGAGCAAAAATTTCATTTACTGGTCATCTCATTAACGCTCATAAATCATGTAATTCGCGATTATATCCGTTTATAATAGAGAAAAGTCTTGGTCTCAGCTAAGGCTAAATACCCGGCTATTAACTGACTTAAGTGACGCTTCACTACTCTCACTGTTTAGTGGATTTCGGCCATCGATTGACAAATTTGTCTCTCTTTGGCCAATATTACAGATATGACCCAAAATAGCAATACGAGAGACAAATGTTTGATAAAAGCGGTAGTAATTTAATATTCGGTTTAAGTTATGCATACATTTAGTCGATAAGAGACGACTTATTATAAGTTTATTCGAGTCTTAAGTCGATTGCGTGCCGAAGAGGTCGGAAGAGAGGCCATAATGGCAATGAAGAACTATTGCGAGCCATTGATAGCATTGATACACACAATGGGCTCGCATTGCAACACAAATGTATGCAAATATAATGTATGTTTGGCTTAGTTTGCGTTCTGGACACCAATTATTGGAACCAACGATATCGGTATCGATCGCATCAATCAGAGAGAGTGTAACGCAAGCAATAAATTGACTGATCTTTTCGAGAATAACACTTAAAGCCATTCATCGAAAGGATTGTCGAAGAGTTTGGCGGCAGTGGTGGTAGCGATGTATGGATCCATCATTTGGTATTCATTTGGTATTCATTGGTATTCACATCCAGAGGTAATCTCTTAGGCCAGACAAAGCCAGACCTCGAGCCTTTCAAATTGTTTTGGGGCATCAATTAGAAAGTTATGATTTATTCGCCGATTATTCGATGCAATAAATCATGAGTTGAGCCGAAAGTCTTTGATGTCAAACACGCAAATATGAATATGTCTTTCCTTAGCAACAATGCTGTCAACCATTGCCTGTATTTAAGTCTATTGAATGTTTGACTCAAAGCTTTTTATAGGAAATCCAGAGAAAAATGCGAGTCTAAGGAGAGACGGAATGAGAGGAGAGATATGACGTGAGAATAAAAATCGTATGAAATGATCGGCAAATATAGTGCACTGAATGCCAATACAAGACATGAGAAGAGATATATTGGAGTGAATGCAGGAAAGGGTTTCGCTTTTGATCAATAAGTGCACAAAAATGATAAAAATATTATTTCATTCGCTCTGACTTCGAGTGAACGCCAAACGAAAGGTCAGCTTTGGTTTTGGTTTTGTTGGTCGTATTCGTCGTGTTTTATATCATATATTGTATATTATTGTTCGCTTAGTTGCGACTAAACGCTTCGATTGGGCTTAAGGTAGGCATCGGAGCACTACATCCGAGCACTACATCCACAGCCTCTCAGTCCACAGTCCACAGCCCACAGACGGCTAATTCTGTTTCAATCGCTTGTATAATAAGACTAACTGATCAGCAATTCTAATATTTTTTTTTTGTCTTCAACAAAGTTGGATACAAATGATACAAATGTTTTGTTGGATGACTCGCTCTCTCCGCCGCTCATTGGTCTTCCTCTCCGTCTCTTCTCTCGCCGTTTCTCAATGAGATTATTCCAAAGGCTTATAGTATTTGAAAAAAGAAATAAAGTTAAGATAAATTCGATGGTCTTATAGCAGAGCACTGGTAATGACGGCGGACTGCAGGCCATTGTAATTCAGGACAGAGTTATTGGAGAAATGGTTGTCCTCTCGCGCATAATAATGGCCTCACAAATGAAGTTATAGATAGCGAACAGTTTTAAATGGACTTAGTTTTAGGGCCCACACAGACGCACATCCCCTCCACTGTGGGAGCACTGGATTAACACAAAAAAGTCAGACCTAAACCGGTGTTGAGTTTACATCTATTCGATACGTGAACAGCACTTCCTTTCCAATAGAGAACACATTCTTCGTTAGCCAATGGCTCTTCCCTTCCCTTCCTTTTCCTTTCCTGACTCTTCATCTGTGTTTCGAATAATTTTTGCATAAAATATATTTTAGAGAAAGGCCTCGAAGGACAGCGATTTCTCTACACTATATGTCTGTTTTCAATTTGATTGAGTACTGACTGAACACTGGGTTTGGGGTTCAATGACACTCGTCTTCGCTGTTAGACATATATCGCTTTTTACTACCAAAACGTTTTGCAGTTATTTTCGGTTTGATATTCGCCTACTATTGCACGATATGTCAAAAATTGTATTTTATTGCAAAATATTTCGACACTTTTTTGCTAGAGTTTTGTTGATTTCAATGTGTAAACAGTTTTTGGTCCAGAATTGACACCCATTTTGATTGAAGTCATTTGAATGAAAGGCTATTTATGGCGAAAATAAATTGAAAATTCGGAATATTTCGAGGAATTTGAATATTAAGACTCATATTGACTGACAATTGTGACGATTGGCTTAAACGAGACAAATATGGCGTCGATTCCGATCAGACATTAATTCTATTTTATTAGAAATCAAATTCTAATGAATTTAAAGCGTAAATTAAATAACAGTTCAAAAAATATTAATATAAATTAATATATAAATTATAAAACTTATGATGAATGACAGATCGAGAAAAAATTGAGCTCGTTAAGTTTGGCGGCCAAGTCGACGAGCTAAATTAAATTCTGATGCAAATTTTCATATCATAGCAATAATTTTCGACTCGTAGTCAACAATAAATTTTATTACATAATTGAATTATTCGCTGCTTTTCTGTTCACTTATTGGATTCGCACCGAAATTGAGTTAAATTTTATTAAAAATACACGAATTCTGTGGAAAATGATTCAAACATTGGATTAATTCGCCAAAAATAAGAGCAGATTTTAATTGAATCGACCGGCGATGACAATGTCTAACATATCACGGCTCAGGTCACGACTCAACCACTCTCTGACACTCGGTTTTGGTCGCGATTCTCGTTCTTAATCTCACTTATGAGCGAAAATCGAGGTCTCATTGGATGAATAGTCACTCGACAGGACTGGCAAAGAGTGTCGCTCTTCTGCGTTGATCTCCATTGGAGACAAGATTACAATTGCAAGACTCGATTCTCATCTTTACTTTTTGAAACTCGAATCTCAAACAAAAACTTTTAATAATTCAAAAGCTCTGTATTTTAAGAGAAAATCTCACGAATTATTGTAAAACTGAGCTTAAAGTATGATAAAAATCTATGAAAGACATTGAAAATACGATCAAATGAAGAGAACGTAAAGCAGATTACGATTACTTGCGATGAAATAATAAAAACCCAAAACATGAAGAGAAACAAAATCCGTTAGAATTGCGAAAAACTATACTTTTATTACATATCGAACGAAAAGTATATTTCAGACGGAATTCAAAAGTGGTTTCTGTGAGACAACACCGAGAATATTGTTCTTCATATCTGTTTTGCGGGTCAAACAACGGAAAAAGTGATCGAAAAATAAATAAAAAGTGCGGCAAAAGACCACAAAATAAAATCACATCATATGTGTGCACAACAGCTCTCAGATCAGTGACCTCTCGGCCAGACATCAGCGCAGAGGTGACCACCGGTTGTGGCCTCGCGTCAGACGGATCGCTGACCACAGACCGCATAATTCGCACATTTGACTCATAACAGTCAATAAGGAGATCGTGACTTTATGATGGTTGGCGCAGAGTTGCCATGGAGATAGTGGTGATCGGGGATGGTGATAGTGGTGATGGCGATGCCCACTATCATCTGTGTTGGTGACAGTGACCAAGAGCTCGCTAGGATAGCGGTAACGCACATACGATGCTAATAAAGACAATCTATCGAACCATTTATTGGCAATTCTGGGCTCTAAAGAAAACCAGAAAATAAATGGACTCCGAATTCATCATTTGTGATGACGTTTTAGACCT
>JAQGBE010000973.1:0-13343 GCA_034698225.1 Scheloribates latipes | reverse complement strand
AAACAACCTTTGAATTGTAAGCATTTTCGAATTAATCTAGTTAGTTTAGTCGGCCTAATTCAATGGCGTGGACTGTATATGTATTCCTCTATTTTATTTACCCCTACAATATTAGTCAAACCAAAGTGTTCGTGCGTTTCATATGTTGTGACGATAGGTGAGATGACTCGACCGGTTGACTCATGTATTAGCAAGAGATGCAGATTAAGAGCTATTTAATCAAGTTTATTAGCTTTCCATTGCATGAAACTTTAAAAATTGTCTGATTCATATGCATTCTGATTCAATTTTGAGTTTCATGCAATGGAAAGCTAATAAACTTGATTAAATAGCTTGATTAATCTGCATCTCTTGCTAATACATGAGTCAACCGGTCGAGTCATCACACTTATCGTCACAAAATATGAAACGCACGAACACTTTGGTTTGAGTAATACCTACAAAAACATCTAAAAATAGCGATTTATTGAATCAACAAAAGTAATTAACTTTTGCTAAACGCGATCATCAGATGAATGGTTTGTCGGACTCTTTGCTCGGATTGTATGTCAATAACTTCTGGCGGTTAGCAGAATGTGATCATTGAAATCGAAATCTCTATCATTTTGAGAGCGTTTTTGAGATCGAGATATAATAGATTTCAAGGTATAAAAAATTAGATAAACTGAATGCAAATTAATTGTCTGAACAATGGGAGAAAAGAGCGAATCGGGTCTAATCAGGTCTAATCGGGTCCGATCTGATCGAATCAAATGACTTGACTTAACTCATAAAACACTATAATTGGTGTTAAGTATTGATTATTCGAGAGGACATCGAATGTAATAAACGATTAGATATAAAACACTTAAAACGCTGGACTCAAGTGATTGCAGGGCTATAGCCGACAGTCGAGTCAATCACCAAACAGTCGCCTCAATCGCAATGAAGTTATGCCAAAGTCTTGCCATTATTGTCGCTCTGCAGACACTGGTCTTCGGATCAGTCTTCGCGCCCTATCCTAAGTGTATGTCATGTCATGTCCTGTCACTCGATCTCATTCTCATCCACTAAAACAGATTATATTAGCAATTATTGCGGTCCTCACAAGGGCTCGACCATCGAGTTGGGTCCGACCGGCGGTCGTCCGTCGGTGGCACTCCTCAAACTGAAACGTGAGACGGTATGTATAGACCAAGTATAATAACTATATTACTAATTAATATATTAAAATTTAAATGAAAATAAGTATAAACCGAATCTTGAGTGCAACGTTACGGTGAAAGCGCCGCAAAACTATGGAATTATCGCTTATGTGAAGCGAATAAAACTAAGAAAGTATTACTCTTACGAAGACTCACTGGAAGTGATGTCCGACAACAACATGACTTCCCTCAAGTGGTTCGGCAACAACGAGGAACTGACGCCCAAAGTCAGTCTCATCTCGAGTGCAAACAACGGCGAACTCTACTTTATCTTCAAATCTCATACTTTGATTCAAACTTTGTTCAGCAAAGGCTTCAAAATAGTGTTAACCGCTTTCACGCGTAAGACATCCGATGCGAACCGATTGCAAACTCATTTGATTCCTCCAAATAGTGTCAAACAACGGAATTTGCGGCAAAAACTCTTCCCTTGGCTTTAATTGCAATAACAGACTGTGTGTGGACAGCAGTCTCGGTAATCATGATTTGCATCACTGATTCAGTGAACAAGTTATTAACGGTTTTGCTTCCAGAATGTGATGGATATAACAATTGCATCAATCACTTTGACGAACATAACTGCAGTAAATACCGAATCAATTCACTCCAACTCTATTAGCAATTCTTAACCATTCAGGCGAAGGTTCTGAGACAATAATCGGTCCGATTGTCTTCGGGGTCACACTTATGGTGATGGCTATACTCGTTATAATATTCATGTCGAAGACGGACAAACAAAAGCGCCGGGAAATGGCCCGAAGATTCTCAAAGGCCTGCATTAGCGGCGGCCGACGACTGTCGACAATCTTCGCGCTCGACCGAAGAGTTTCGCCGCCACAGGGAGTGATGAATCGGTCGGTCGACGAACACAACATCTATAGAAGTGTTCCTATTATTTACGAATCGGACAAAAAACCGGAGAAAAAGTCGGAGAAAACTAAGGAAATTAGTTTTGAAAAAGATTCGGACAAATCGAGCGAAAAGATGAGTTCGGATGGCAAGTGATTGCCAGTTGTGGCCAATCGGTCGGTCACTTCCGTTGTCTTAGTTGTGCCGCTCTGTAAATGTAATGTAAAGACAATCTCAAACTTATAAAAATAACAATTTATTAGCAAACGTTAACGATATTGAACTTAGTTTTGTTGCTTCAAAATTATCATATGATCGGGTTAATTGCCGGATGCAGTTAATTGCCTTCAAGGAGAATAGCCAGAGGAGCAAGATCATTCTGTGATCATTCTGTGCGCACTTCGTTCACGCCTTAAGTTCAAAGGCCTGGCAGTCATTCCTCCAACTAATCACATGTTGATTATCAACGATTGCATTCAACAAATGATTCAATTATATTGCAGACAATTAAAAGCAAATATAAATAATAAACTCTTTAATTGTAATTTCGGTTCTTTTGACACAAAAATAATACAATTATTTTATTAATTAATTTCTATAATTTTACAATAAATATATCAAAATTGTTGTCATAAATGTTCTAATAGTAAATTCAATAGTAAATAACAATTAAATAAATATAAAACCCAACTATAATCAGTCTAACATGGTGAAGGGGCTGGTTGTAGCTTGGTCCTGGTGCCGATGCTGCATGGTGCATGTAGCAAGGTGCGTCAGCAAGGAGAGCACTTGTCGCAGAGGCACTTGCAGGGACAGCAGAGGATCTGTTCGCAGAGGCATTTAGCCAAACAGCAGAACAAACAAAGACCAATAATGACAGCGCCGACAACACAGCCAACGATTATTCCAATAGTCGCCAAATCCATTGCATCAACGGTTCTGTTTGACACCAAAAATATCTGTTGAGATCCAAACTCGAGGCAAATGAAGTCTGTTTTGGCTTTTCGACTGATTTCACTGTTCAGTGAAAAAGCGGTTTCACAGGTATTGTCAGTTCGGTTGCAGAGAAACGAACGCTAAATGTGTGATAAGAAATCACTTTTTGTCGTTCAATGATTGCTATTTGGAGTGAAGTCTGAAGCGATAGAAACCTATATTTCATTAGATTTTGTAATATTTATCGCAAACCGAGTCATAAAAGCAAACAATACTAAGGTAACGATGAGTTTGGATAAATTGCCTTATTATTAGTCATAATATTTAAATGTCGTCAAAGTTTTAATCACTGTTTGATAACCGCGTCTTCGAGAGTGTCACGAATCAGACCAAACATGACTAGCGATGGTCTGATCAGTGATCGACACTTTTGGCCCAACTGTTGATACAATACAATACAATATGTGAGCGATGTCTCGATTACTGAAATCGATACCTCTTTCAGAGCTAATCAAAGAAAATAATTTTAATATAAAAAAGAAGTTTATTTCGATTGCATTTACAATAGAAAAGCTGTTGCGATGGGTTTAATAGCTGTGAGTGTCGTAACAAAAGTAAAAAATTAATTTCGTTTCCATAATAAATAGATTTTCTTCGCATCAGTCGATAAAAGTTAATAAAAGCCATTAATAATTAATAGTTATTAATTGGCCAATAGATTAACAAACTTGTAATCAACTATATTTAGATCAATAATTAATATTAATAATAATGATAATAATAATAATAGTTATCAGAATAATATCGATATAAGTATCGGTTCGGCAAATATTAATATATTAGACTTTAAACAATTGGTTAACATTGGGATCACTTCACTGATGACTGACTCGATTGACGGCGATATACGACTTCTGGTCACTCAGGTTATGCCACCCGATCGGCCCGATGTCGCACTCAGCGCAGGCCAAATACTTCACGTCTTGGACATTCTTACTGAAGGCCATGTTTTCGAACTGAAACATATCGGTCACACACCAGAAGTCGGACAACACTTCCGTCCGACTCGTGTCCTCTTTGCTGCGGAGGATTATCGGAAGCTCTTTCTGTGTATTGAGTCAAACAATGACAAACCAAGTCATACCCGACATCACTCGCATTCAACTTTACCTCCATTTTGACCATCAGAGCGATGTTAGGCCGCAGAAGAAGACAATTGCAGTTAACGCACGACAGACTCTTCGAGTTCTTGTTCTCGGTGTCCAACAGAGACTCGTTGGCCAATGAACTCACCGCTGAAGAAGTGTTGTCTTCACTCACTTCGTTAGTTTCACTCATTTTGATTCATTCAGTTATAACCAATTGAAACCAAATTGACTACAAAATAGACAAAAAACTGATTTTACGAAACACTTTCAAAAATTACAAATATTTGACACTTTTTGCCAAAAATGCAGTTTTGGTTCACAACTAACGTCACCAAAACAATTGGGGACTCAATTCACTGACTTCTGCTCTTGGGATCAGTTCTCGAGTGACCTGATTGTCGACATCAGTCTCGGGACTGGACATTGCCATCACAGGTGAGGCCCACTTCCGAGTTTGGTCTTTGATTTTAATCGAGCAATGATTTGAATCAATGGCTCACTTGAGAGCCAATACTCAGACCAATACTGAAGACCATTACTGTCACAGTAATTGCTGAACGGTTTGCCTCACAAACCAAAACAAAACGTTAAATCACTTCACAATTGTTTGTAAACTTCAGTAATCTGTTGGCAAAACAAGTGAACCCGATATGAGTGTCAACTCCGGCAACGGCCCGAGTGGTCTGTCCTTCGTCTCCGAGACTCAGATCGAAGAGCGCCGCAAAAGAAGACAAGAGGAATGGGATAAGACTCGAACAGATGACATGCCTTTGGGTTGTTCTCAAACTAATCTGACCTTTGATTCAATTGTCTAATTATATCGTTATGTGAACAGAGGCTCCCGAAGAAGCTTACGACCCGAGGACACTGTATGAAAGGCTCAAAGAGCAGAAGGACAAGAAAGACGAGGAATGGGAAGAGTCGCGCAAATTGAAGCATTTGATCAAAGGTCTGGACAACGACGAGATATCGTTCCTCGAGATGGTCGACAACCAGAAGATACAGTTGGAAACGCAAAGACTCAAAGAAGAGGTGGACGCCATCGACGAGTACAAGAGGGCTATGAGTCACCTGAACAATGAGGACCAGGAGAAGCGTCTGAACCAATTCAAGAAAGAGTTCTTCGCAAAAAGTGATTCCAAAGACGGTTCCAATAAGAACACTAAGAAAAGCTCTCAGTCGGCACTTATGGCCAATTTAGTCCGGCCGAAGAGGAAATCAGAGGCAGAAGAAGACAAGAGTTCAAAGCAGGCGAAGACAGACGACAAATGTGAGACAAGTGTCCGGTCGAGTGAAAGCGACAAATCGGGTGAAGTGAGTGTCCAATGCATTGGAGTTCTGCCCGGACTCGGAGACTATGACAGCAGTGACTCTGAGAACTCTTCGAGCAGTGACGTCGAGAGGGACACCGAATTCAATCTGATGGTAAGACACAAACGCCAGGCCTTGGCTCAGGAGACCAAGAGTCAGGCCGCGCAGCACCAACATTAACTTGGAAATTAAATTGCTATCATTATTAACAGTTTAGTTGTGTCTATAATTGAGTCGAAACCAATTTATTTACTATTCAATAATATCTACACTCATTTGTTAACTGCAATTGCAATCATTGGAACCGATCGCCACTGGTGGCCAGTGGACGTCTCAGTGGTGAGGGTCAGTCTTGGCCTCAGTCTGGGCGTTGTTCTGACTGCCCTTTTCCCACATCTCGATGTATTCCTTTTTCCTGAGTTCCCTTTTGGCGAAATAGTAGGGATACCTCGCCTTCTCGTACGGGTGCCAGAGGTCCGCGTGCCAGTCGCCGTAGTCGTGGAACCGCTCGAAACAGACACCGCCCGGACTGAAAAAGAACTTCTTCGGCTGCGGATGAATCGTTCTCCAGAGATAGTCCTCGCCTTGCTCCATCAGCATCTTGGCCTTTCGCATGTCCTTCACGTGTCTGTTCTTCTCGAACTCGGCTCTGACCAACACCAGCTGGTAGCGGATGTCGTGTCTGGTGGGCAGAGGTCACAATTAGCGCCACTCAAGGCCATGACCATCGATGGACATCACCTGTCTTTGAGCCACGACTCTTCATTGCGACAAATCCTCTTATATAGGTTCTGCACCCGTCGGGTGTGCGACACGAGATCGCGCTTCAGATAATGCGCGAACTCTGTTATCGGACGACCGGTACTGACGGCCATTGATCGCCACCGATGTCTGTCTGTGTCTGTGAATTGCAAATTGCAATCAATAACAATAACAACTGAACAGCAGTGAAGTCAACCAAACACTCCGTTAAGTGTTGACACAAATTACGACAAATCAGTTCCAATCGATTGCAAACACAATTAAATTAAAATTAAACTCGAATTATCACTTGAAAGACATTACACCGAAAGTGATATTTATGAAGAGGTATGGCACTGATGTCCATCATTAGCACCAATCCCATACGAGTCCTGTACCACTCCCGACATCATTTGCTTGTCTGCCATCAAGATTAATGAAAACTGCAAAACTTGATATTCCTTTCAATACTAGACAACTATATAATTTCATAAATGTATTTCAAATATGAAATTCATTAAACAATTGTGTTAATGGTTAGAGAATTGGAGTAATGGAGTAATGGTTTGTAAATGTTTAGTAATGTAGTGGTGCGGGAGTGCTCTGGTCTGGTCTGGCGTGGGATCCGATGGAGCGCTGGTGGCAGTCGTACAGTACTATTGAGTAAAGCCAATGATGGGTTGATAGGCTGTGATTGGCTGCACTGTGAAAGGCTGTACGGCTGTGTCCGCCACTGCCTGTCTGGGAGTGGGAGGAGATGTCAGACGGGTTTGCATTGCAATTCAATTCAAGCAAATAGTTAACCAAACAGTGACTGATAGCGAGTCAAATGTAGTGCACTTCCAACCGATTCAATGGTGATCGACCACCACTTGGACACCGACCAGTAGCCCCGCCGACCGCCAACATGACCGCCAAGAGCTCGCTCACCAAAGAACTGAGTGGTAAGTGCTTTGGCAGATGTTGTCCACCGATTGTTTCAATCGCTCTTTGATCGTCTGTTTTGATGTAACACTCGAGTCGTTTCCGTATTTGTTGTGCCGTAGAAGTCAGAGCTGAGGCGAACCCATCGCTAACCCATCGCTAACCCATCGCTAACCCATCGCATGCCATACCCAACACATCCGACCTTTGATTGGCTTTCGGTTGAACGCAATTAAATAAATATTTACTGAAATGGCGTTAATCTCAAGACAGCAATACATAAACAAATTGTTTGATTAATCTTTGAGTTAGTCATCGCTCAGACATTGCATTCATTTTTTGTCTGTAATGATCAGACGATCGCTAATTGAATTTAAATTGTATGAAATTCAATATTTGAAATATTACTATCAAGTGATGTTGCCATTTGAGCTAGCTTATGCTTGTGCTAGTGTTAATGCTAATGCGTTCATCTGGTTGCCTGACATTCAATTATCTTGGAAGGAAGGAATTCCCGGTTAATTGGTTCTAATTTAGTTTTTCCTAATTTATTGTTCGCTAAAAACTCGTTTAGAGTTGCAGTTAATCTCAATTTATTATAGGAATACATATTTCACGCGAACTGTGTTAGACTTTTGTCGATTTGCAAGGTTATGTTTGACAGTAAAATGATTTTCCATATTCACACTTACATGAAATCGGCGAATTAGCAAGCACATATACGCATACACCAAACACCAGGCAGATGTTCAGTCATGCATTCCCTGGCAAGAGTGTAATTTTTGGAATAACTCGAGCGATTAATTTAATTATGCCATTTGGTCAGACTTGGGGTCACTTTTCTCTCGCCTCTAATCTCAATCTTAATTGAGTTGGAATTAGAATTTGTGTCGCAAAACAATTTGGTCTCGCATTCCGAATGAGACCCATAATTATAGTTCACTCACTTCTTCTGTATATTACTTTTCAATTTGCAATAATTTTTTTCGTTTTGTCGTCTGCTGTAAAAATAGAATCGTCGATAGCTGTGAGCCATGTCATGTCATGCCTTGCTGTGCCCAAGCTAATGCCACACTTGATTGGCAATATTCAGTGGCAATGATACCAATTTATCCCGGCTAAATGTTCACTACCAACTAGTTGTAAATATGAGAACATGTCGTTGCATAACCCGAGACCGGAATCAGTCGGATCGGCAATACCTGTGCCGACGAGTGACGGACCCATAGCTCACTCTAAATAATTGTCATTCAATTTCAGAGAGTGTTTCAGCGCTTTTGGGACAAAGCGTTAAAATATCGCTAAAATGTTTGGTCAAAATGGAGATTAAGAACGATAAGACAGAGAACAAGATATTGGCGTTCAGTGCGTGCCGTCTCTTCATTCTGACGGCCAAACTGTCGACAAAGATCGAGCACACATTCCATTACTTAGACATCAATTCCATTGAAAGCAAACGCAAAAACCAATTGACTATTGGAGTCACTTCTGAGAACAAGTCCTATACATTCTATTCAGTGGACCCAAACAATGGCGAAGAAATCAATTTAATGATCATTCAATTGGGAACCGCTCTTAAAAGGATATTTCCTCACATTTCTCTCGATTCGATGATCAGGAGGATTGAAGTCGAGCCAAGTTCTCGCATTAAGCCAATGCTTGAGTACAACCAAAGTGTCGAACACAGAGCTAACCTCAACTCTATAGAGAGCCCGTGTGGAGGCTTTTCCACCCAATATGCCTGTCTGTGCGACTACCTGGGAGTGCCCTACCGCGAAGAGGTGGCCTGGGATGTCGACACGATCTACTCGACGCACAATAGCACCGAACTGTCGCTTCTCGACTTCGAGCACCTGGATTCAAAAGATTTTGTGCCCATAATCGCTGCGCTCGGCTTCAATGGCTGGTTCACTACGTTCAGGGCCAGTAATGTGAAAGTGTTCTCCGGTGGCCATAACAGCGATGTCGCCGAACAGATATTCCAATTGATTAAACGGTCGACAGTTCTCGAAGAGTTATATTTGGACAGTACGGGACTCAAAGCCGATTCGGCAAACAAACTATTTCTGGCTCTGCTCTCCAATAGTCAAACGTCTCTTCACGTCATCGATTTGTCGAATAACATAATCGAAGACAAGGGCCTCAAGAGTTTGAATGGATTTGTCGCCAAAGCCTTTCAGGGAAATGCCGTTACCGACGACTCGTCCAGTAATTCATCGCTCAATACGATTACAGCAAAGCTCCAGAAGGGCTTAACTCATCTCAATCTCAGCCATACGTCCATCACTTCCAAAGGAGTCTCTGATTTGTCGGATTCGCTCTCTCTTAACAAAACTACTTCTCAATCATTAACTTATCTGAATCTAAGCGGAAATCTCCTCAAAGATGACGTTAATGTAAGTCTGATTACATTACAAGCAATTGTGTGACAATTGTCTAATCACTGGTTATCTCAATGCAGAAGCTCTACAACTTTCTGGCCCAACCCAACCACATAACTCATTTAGATTTGTCGGCCACTGAGTGCTGTTTAGACACTGTCTTCGGTGCCCTTCTCCGAGGCTGTTCTCAAAAGTTGATTCACCTCAACCTGTCTCGCAACCAATTCAGCGCTAAGAAGAGCCACAAAGATGTGAATATTCCGCAATCTTTCAAAGCCTTCTTCACGTCGACGGTGGCACTGAAGACACTTAACCTCTCTGCCAACCGATTACCCGCCGATGCGCTCAAAGCAATGCTCTTAGGATTTGCCTGCAATGAGATCGCGACTGACGTCCGCATTGACCTCAGCTCTAATGAACTGAAGTCAAACGGCGCGACAGTTCTCGAGTTTGCTTTGGGAGGCATCCGATGTATCAGCGGATTAGACCTGAGCGACAATGGCTTCGACCTCGACGTAACCAATGTAATCAATTCGATTTCGAAAAACAAATCGATTAAATATTTATCGATTGGCAAAAACTTCAATTATATTAAACCAAAGTATGATTTGATTGGCTGTAAATCTGAATGTCAATAATCTGATTGCAATTATCTGCAGACATATGGCTAAAGTATTGGAATCATTTGTCCACTTATTGCAAGACGAAGATTCTGTTTTGGAATCACTTTCTTTGGTTGACTCCAAACTCAGAAGCGATGCCTGTATTGTGATCAACGCCTTGGGTTCCAATCAGTCCTTAGTCAACATCGATGTGACTGGTATTTGGACTCACTATGACTTCGATATTGATTTGTTGATTATAACTCTAATATCCAGGCAATATGATGGGACTGCCCGGTGCAAGAACTCTGGCCAAAGCGCTTCAAGTGAATTCTAAACTGGAAACGATCTATATGGACAAGAATCTGATCCCAACTGCAGGATTCGTTGACATCGCGTATTCTCTTGAGAGGAATTATACGCTGAAATATATGCCGGTCCCGGTTCAGGACGTGCAGACAGCGATGGTGAAGATGCCGGACAGAACCGAAGCTGCCATCACTAAAATCCAAGAACTCTTGCGTAGAAACAATTTGCCGCAAACCCTTCTGAGGAACAATCGTCTGCATAGCCATCACTTGCAACTCGATTCCCATGTTTTCCAAACGGTCGACAAAATGGCTGTTCATTTGAGTGATATTTTGCACAACTTGTCTGTGAATGAAACTAAAAAGTCTTCAGAATCTTTTGATATCTCTGTAAAAGACGAAGAGATTCTGAGGGCTGAAAGTTATTTGAAAGACGCGAAGAATGCCAAACATCTGTTGACTGACTTGTATCAGAAGATTATATACCCGGAGTTGACTGAAGGCGGGCGACGGCTCTCAGCACTTACCATATGTAAGCCGATTGAGACAAAACTGGTGGAAATGGCGGTCGACCTGAAGACGACATTCGAGGCCCACATAAACAGTGCAATCGTAGCGATGATCGAAACAATTCAAGAACAATGTCCTCATGTGATCGCAGATAGTGATAGACTTCAAAGTGAATTACACCGGATCTTCAACAACATGAAGAACTCGCCATTTCTCCCTTCGCTCAACTTCTTCCAGACCGGTCTCACGGATAATGTGGGCGCTCTGCTCACCGCTAAGGTCGAAGAGATTCTTCAGGGAATTGCTGCTCAGATTTGTGATAAAGTTTTGATTGAAGTCAGTGAATGTCTCTCTGCCAGCCATAAGGCACTGAACGGAAGCGAACAGAAACCTCTTAGTCAGAGAAGTTCGACTCCCGATGTGCTGCGGAGCAGGACTTGGATTGACGACAACTGTTCCCGTGAATCATCCACCGAAGGCAATCTGTCCATCGACGCCACCGCTGCTGAGGAATCGGCGGTTGTGAGTATTGTTTTGATCATTGCTTTGTATGATATGTCTGACTGAGAGCTAACCTCTACTAATAATCTAAACTCTGCTAACTTCCTATGCTAACAGTGGTTGGCCTGGCTCAATCTTGTGAGTCTTCTGTTCTTCTCTTATTGCCTGATTATATCATTTTAAGACATTTATTTGACTCATATTTACTCCCATTGAAGGCCACTCCCAAGCAATCCAATCAAAAGCGTCAAAGCCTTTACGTTCGGAGACTTAGACCGCAATCAGTTCTCGACGGACTCACATCCGATGATATTCCGGACCTATTGCCCAAAGCCGACAGTTCCAAGAGTGGATTGAGTTCCATCGACTCTAGTCTATTGACATCAACCAGTAGTGACAAATTGGAGCATTTGGCCAAATCGAGGCCAAAGAAGCCCAAAACCCGAGCGCCGACGCGAGCGGTCGTCACTTCTAATACACAAAATGCAAAAATCGATAAAAACGATAATTTGAATGAAAGCTCTGAGAAAACAGAGAAATTGGACGAAGGGTTGGACACATTCTTCAAACCGGCCGCTCCTCAAGAGTTGAATCAAAGACCTCAGGTTCAACCCAGAGTTGGCATTCTCAAGAAGTTGGCCATGAAAGCCGAACACTTGTCGAGCTCTAAGTCAAGTGACCCGAAGCGGGACAGCAAAGACGAGGTGCAGACCTCGTTGCTGTCGGCGCGCATCGACGAAGTGACGCGTTCGCGATCGTCGCCCAATCTGGGCAACAAGAGGCCGACCACTCAGCCGATTGCCATTCCTCGCAACAGTTCGCCCGTCACCGAAGAGATAACCAATATCTTGGAATCTCAGGAGCGGGTGACCAGTCCACTCCCGGCAGAACACGCAGACCTCTTGGCCGAGATGAGGACCAAACAGGGCAGGCGTTCGTTAGCGCCCACTCCGACCACACCTCCGATGTCATGCGAGCCGAGCGCTAACGTCGGGCCCAATCCGTTACAGGGCGTCAAACTTCGCGCCACTGTCTTCGGCGATGTCCTCAAGTCTCCCAACAAACTACTGCCAAACAGTGGCGCCGAAGAGCTGAGCACATCTCTGACGGACGCCAACCGCTCGTCACTTACGCGACAATCAAATCCTCCGCCACTCAAACAAAGACCCAAATCAGTGGTCGGTCTGATTGGCGCCAAATTCGAGTTGTCCTCAAACGCCAAGGAAGACAAGATCGACAACGAATCGGACGCTTCAGACTCGAAGAACGGCCTCAAGAAGTCTTCGGGCATTTTGTCGAAGTCTCGGTCCAACTCTTCCTCTTCTAACTCATCGATACATAAATGATACAAATTTTGGGTCAAATCTATCGGTTTTGAAGTCATTTACGAATTTTGTGCCAATCATTGCAAGCAATCAATTGTTTCCTAAATTAACGACAAATTCATTAATAATCTGATTATTTATTAATTAAAACTATCGATTGATTTAACAGTTTTTCTATGCATTCATTCATTAGTTTTAAATTATTTATTAATATTATTAATTTTAATTTGATCTTAAATAAAAAGTACAACTAAAGCAGTACTCAGACTGTCTGACTGTCTGACTGTCAGACTCTCAATACTACACTCAATGCTATCAGATATGCGATAGGTCTCGATAGCCACTAATAATCCAATTATTACCTAACAACTTGCGGTTGGCAACACTTTGCCGTCTCAAATCAAACTAATGCTAATGATGAATATAATCATCATCATCAAGGTAAGGTAAGGTAAGGCTTCATTTGCTGCTATCGAGCATGCATGTGTAGTTTCGTTGTAAGAGCTGGATATTATTTGCATATTTGCTGAGATTAACGCAAAGGCAGTGGAAAAGAGGGTGTGACTTGAGTGGATAAGAGAACTGAGCATGCACAATTTAGAGGGAAATTCTGCTATTAAGAT
>JAQGBE010000972.1:0-13347 GCA_034698225.1 Scheloribates latipes | reverse complement strand
CTCTCTCTCTCTCTCTCTCTCTCTCTCTCTCTCTCTCTCTCTCTCTCTCTCTCTCTCTCTCTCTCTCTCTCGCGTTGACCCCTTCGTGAAGGTAACGCATGGTTAGGATCAGTTGGATCCGTCTTCTGTAGCGTTTCGGTCAGAACCTGTTGTGCGAGTGCACAGCGATTCGTGATCTCGAGTCGACATCAAAAGCGATAGCAATGTAACGAACTTTCATTGAAAACACGACTCGAATCAGAATTGCAATCCATTAATGGCATCAGTGATGAGATTCGGCGATAGAATTGATTTATTCAATAAATTAATGTTTAATAGAATTCAATAAATAGATTATATTTATATTAAATAAGCTATGAATAGGAGAACTGAGAGCGAGGGGCGGCTATCAGATGGCTCGGCGAGTATAGCATCTCTCGCGTGGAGAACTCGGTCTCGTTGTATATACTATCGTTTCCACCATTTTTCTGGACACAAAATCAGACACAAAATTAGGATTTGGTTCGCATTGGCAGACATCGAGACTGACCACAGAATATGCGTGAGTTGTGGCCCGAGATTTGGGCCGAAGAGAGCGTTGAGTCGTGTATTGACGCGAATCATAGGCACACAAGTCGTCGTTCAGTAGAGTCCCCGATGAAGAGACCCGGTTGGGAGTGGCGTACACGTGGTTGAGATGGTGCTGACTAGAAGACATCTGATCCGGGCTCTGCATTAACAAGCAGGTTCACAAGGTTACTATAGTCTGGCACAATAAACTTGACCAAATTAACCAATAAACCAATCTTATGCATGCGTTTTGTTATCTAATCTTATCTCTCAGCAAATTATTATTGTTATTATTGATAAATGAATTAATAAACTGGTTATGAATTAGCGAAGAGTGAAGACAAGTCAAGATCGAGTCAAATGAAGATAACATAGAAGAAGTGGTCATTTGGTGAACGGGTCGACTATAATCATAGATTTTATGGCCAATTAATTTGAGTGTTTGTCAGAGAGCAAAATGATTTGCGTATAGCCGAGGATGTGTTGCAAATGCAAGCCTTACGACACTTACGACATAATAATTGGAAGAGTAGTTAGGGTTGGCGGCCATGGCCTCTGCGATCTGAGCCCATCTCATCCGGTCGTCGATCGTCAGTCTGTAAGCAGTGGCCGCCTGTTTGTTGACATAACTGTAGTGCGAATCAAGAGATTAGTGGTGTGACAGACACGGACTCAGTGTTGGCCAACGACCTGAAGGTGTGACCGCTGGCGGCACTCATCGCTTCCATCTTTTGCTGTTCTTTTTTCCATCTTTGACTGAAAGCGTAGATAAGTTTGTAAAACAAATACATTTGATATCGATTAGAGCTAATGAGGCAACGGATCGCTTACTTCCACATATAGAGACACAAGAAGGTGATGATTATGATTATGAGAGCGGCCACAGAGCCGCCGAGAGCCACGCCGAGCACCTCGGCGTCGATGTCGCACTTGGCGCCGATGAAGTTGCCCTTACACTTGCACTCCCGCTGACCGTTGGCGACGGAGCACTCGCCTCTGTTCGAGCAGTACTGCGGAGAACAGGTCGAGCAGAAGCGGCCGGACTTGAGTTTGTCTCCCGGATACTTGTCTTCATAACCAGACTCGCATTCGCACCGAAAGCTCCCGAAGTCGTTAATACATTTGGCGAATTTGGAGCAGTCATTCAATTCAGTGTTCGCGCACTCATTCAGGTCTTCCACTCTGGGAATGGCGTTAAGGCTTCCGTCGACCCATAACTGACTTTCACCGATATTGTTGTTCCGGACGGCGATAACTCGAGTCAGTTCTTGTTGGACATAGCGTCTGATCGACGGACTGCTGGTCTGGTTGTTGAGCTCCAAACTGATGCTGGCGTTCACTATTGTCTTTCCGGCCACCGAATAGAAGCGATTCACTTTGGATCCCAAATAAAGTCGATTTAGTTTAGACGAAGAGAATATTGAATTCAATGCCTGAAGACTCTCGTATTCCAAGTACTGATACTCTTCGGAGTCGGCACTCAACAGATTCCTATTGAATGTCAGCTTTTTGTCGCCCATTCGGTCCACTTTCAGCGACATCGCTAACGACACAATCGGAACGCACGGACTTCGGGCCTGATTTCGTGAGAAGCCTGGTCTGCACTGACATGAACTCAGACCCTGTTCTGTCAGACACTTTTCATTAAGCGCTACTTCGCAGGTGGAGTCGTCGCCCACTATACACGTGTCAATCCTGACAATCGGTCCGTTAGGTCGCGGTCTGAAGGGAGGCCTTCTCACTATCAAGGGTTTGGTTTGTGCTGTCTGTCCATTCGGCTGAAGAATTCCTTTCTTATCATTAGAATCGTCTCCACTGACAATAACCCCTGAGCCCACTTGCAAGGTGGGCACGGCATTAACCTTGTTCCTCTCACTTGGGTTTCGATTGGCGTTGGGTCTGCTTTGGCCGACCTGTGGCTTCACCTCATCCATTTCCACCGGAACCACTATAGGCTTGCCTACCGGTGTAATGCTGTGTCTCGAAGTGGACACCGATTGACTGCTCGTAGACATTTCGCCCGAACCCAAGAGTGTTATGATTTCTTCTGCACTGGTTGTGAACGAGGGGGCGATACGTGAACTTTCGGCTGGTCTGCCGTACACTATGTCGGGATCGCCTCGGCTTTCGTTCACCGAATGTGTCGATACTTTCAGCGAGTCTATAGTGGAAGTGGGTTTGATATCTGAAGTGGAGAGAGTTTCAATACTCTTGGACACGATTGACGAAGACTTTATAGGAGAGATGATGACAGGCGTCGGATCTATGGGTGGCGAAGAAGTTAGAGTGGGTTTTGGGCCGATATGTTGTTTGACGATCATCTCGAAAACAGAAGGTTCTTCAGGCATTGTTATGATAATGGGCTCTTCTGACGGCAATCCACTGGAACTAACACTCGAAGGGGCGAGTAGTGGCACCCAATCAGTGACCGGACCGGTCGGGACAGGACTTTCCGATTTGCTCGGAATGACGAATGAAGAGGCAGTGATTTTAATCTCAGCGGTGGTTCCGTTATCTGATGGAAGAGGTATTTGTGACTGCGATGTGGAAGCAATGAATTTGGTCTTAGAAGCGCTCACTTCCATAAAGTGGGAGGAAAGGGAGGAAAAGATGTTCGAGTAATAAGAGTTTGATTGAATGAATTCCTGGATCTTTGACGGGTTCGCTAATATCTTTTCGGTAAACATCGGTCGATAGAAATCAGTTTTGTCTTTGAGTTTATCACCGATTGGTGTCGTTTGGAGTTTTGGCAAATTCTTCAAAGCAATCACTTCTTTGTCGTCTTTGATATGAGGTTTGATTAGACCCAAAAGGTAACTGACATCGCTTTCGGGGATAGCGAACGGAGGTTTGGTCGGCACTATGTTAAGTGGGAGGGGGAGGCGTCCCAAATGAGTTGCGGGCACAGGCAGCGCAATACCCGCCGGTCTTCCGGGACCTATCAGCACATTGGGAGGCATTATGTTGGGAATGGGCGGTCCCAATGGGTTCACTGGGAAAGGGGGTCCTTTCGGAGGCCCCCTATTGTTGATGCGTGTGTTGATCAGAGCGGGGTCTGGAGGCCTGAAGGGGCCCAATGGCGGTAATGGCAGTTTGGAGAGGGAGGGTCGCGACAACTTGACGTTACCTCCGATTAACTGTAAAATACCACTCAATATCTCATCGACAGAAGGGTTCGGATTTGTTCGCCTGTTTTCGCCGCTCTCTAGACTTTGGTTCACAACTTTACTGGAAATCGGTTGCGATAAGTCGGAAGTGATTGACACCGATGTCGATGACAGAGTTGGGGCAGTCGTGGGCACTGAGGACAAGAGTGTTGGCGAAGAGATGAGATGTGTATGCGTTGTATTGCTCTCATTGTCCAGTTTGTGGTCAGAACTGTCTCTTTGGTCACTAATGTGAGTGACATTTGTGGTGTTATTGTTCTCGATAGTGGCATAAGTGGTCAGTTCGATGTCTTCCTCGTCTGGTATGTCATTTGTGCCTAAAAGACAATCAGAGAAAAGTATTAATATCTTTACTTTGTTGTCGGCTATGAATCCCAATTCATTGCAAGCCATTTGACCTGAAATTGCAAATTCGCGGCATTTCTTATATCGCGAATCTGTATTGTCGAGTGAATCCCAGCAGAGATGCTATGCTATGCGATGCCATTCATCCCAACCCTCATTCTGATTGTGCTTTACTTAAATGCTATTATTCTATGCCTTTATTCTCTAACATGTTATGTATATCACACATATCCGGGTCGCCTAAATGCCAATCCGACCTTAAAAGATAATAAAAGTGGTCTCAGAATCAAACCATCGAATCAAACAAAAAGTGTATAACAGTTGACCAAACAATTTAGAAAATGTTTGTTTCGTTTTTAAATTGACTTAAATTTATCGAATCATTGGATTCAATGAAAACATTGAACTCAAAAACTGAGAGCCAATTGTTCGATCAGTTCTCACATTTTGTCACTTTTTTGGACAAAAAATTACCACAAAATTTAATTTTAAATTAAAACATCAGAAACAAAAATGAATGAACTCAAGAGACAGATTGTGCAACTGTGCAGTTGTGCGATTGTGCAAGCTCACTTTGTGGCTTCCAACCCCATTTAAGGAAGTGTGTAGTGTATAGTGGAAATTAATAAATTGTCATGGTAAGTTAGCGAGACTGCATTCAAATATTTGAGTGTCTTAATCATCAGTTAAATTATAGAGGAATGTTGAGAACAAATTGCGGTAATTAGCTTGCTCGATTCGGCTGCTTTTCAACATGACTGGACTAATATTGTAATCGCCGGTAATATGAGAAATACTCGCAAGTTCTTCATCTAATGTCTGCTTAAGAATAAGAGCGAATCCCACAATTAAATCGATGGATAATTGCCACTTAGCTGAGGCCCAGTGGAATGCAATTTGGCCGTTCAGCGATTGAGCATGAGCTTGCTACATCTGCTACATCTGCTACATGTGCTTGGCTTCGTTGCCTTCAGTCGCTGGTCTGCCTCTCAGTCCGATACACTCGTCAGTGCAGGAAATCAATCAACTTTTGAGAGACTGTTCTCTTCTGTTCTGTTCGATCGCAAACCGATAATAATTTTCAAAAATTCTAATCACAAACGTTTATAAGCAGACGCGGACACAGAAGCCATGACTATCAGCTATCTCGGTAATTGACGTAGCATGGTGAATGGTGCTGTGAGAGCAATTTCAAGTGTCAATATGTCATTTCACTCGTGTTTGTTTTGAAAGTTGAAAATCAATTTTAGGCTAAAACAGACAGAGAAGACAATGAACTGAATAAAGCAAAAAGTATTGCCGATTATAATTGAAGGCGACATGAAATGAGTGAAATGTATGGTCAAATGGTCTGTTAATTAATCCAGCTAATTGACCTTGCTTATATTCATTAGTTATGCGTGTCTGCTGGTCATGAGAGCCTATGTGGTTGTGGTCGTCTCACCTGTTGCTCGCTTGCAGTCAATCTATTGATTGCATTATTTAGCAAACAATTACAACACATCTGTCGCTGTGTTGTGTCTCAACCCGTGTGAGAGTCGGGTCGACACTAACGATGGTATGTCGCGTCGTTTGAACGGACTATCGCTCACTAAATATAGTCGTGATATCAGTAATCGATCGCTCGATTGTCACAATTGGAGACAAGAAAGTCGACAAAAGTGTATAATAAAGATATGATTCATATGAATGATGTATAGAAAAGTGAGCGTCGAATCGATGCAATGCGACCACTGATAGCAAACCAGTGCTGATTCGCAAACCGGAAGAATCATTCAATTCTCGCTTCAATAGTATTAGTGTTTGATTGGGATTATAAACTCATTGTTGGTCTGCAAACGCAATAAAAGCAAAACTTGATATTATTTGATATTAGGCTTACTTTGACTGTTGGTTGAGTTGTCTGAGGGAAGGGTTGAGGTTTGGGATGAAGTTATAACAAGTGATTGCACTGTAGCTGAAGTCAAATCACTGGTTGGGCTCTCGTTTGTCGGCACTGAGTGGTCGACTTCGGCCGAGCAGATTGTGATCGAGCACACAAACAGCAGCAGACAAGTGGGCACAACAGCCATAATGAGTCGGTCGAGTCGGTGGTCAGCAGAAGAACATCTAATTAGAGTTATAGTCTGGAGTCTGACTCTGCGTTGAGGCAAAGCCACGAAAGAGAAGCCAAAGCCGACAAATGCCTGCACTCCGTGTCTGCCATCAAAAGTGGTTTCGAGTCACTTATAATCGCTTCCAATCACTTGTAGTCACCGTTCAGTTCACTGAAGCTCTTCTCTGCTATTCTCGAGTTATGTCGACTCGCATTTGAACTTCACTTCAAGACTTTCAGAGGACCTGAAGATACGAAAGTGCAGTCAAACAGGTTTGAGGTTATGTTGGGTTAACTCACAGACAGAGCTTACGACTTACCACTGCTTACGGCTTACGACGGCTTTAGTCCCTCACTGTTGTATAACTTTTGTATAACTTTCGGCTGTTGTATAAGTTTTGCGTTGAGATGAGCGCAGACTCACTGCTGTGTTGTTGTTGTTGTTGTCGAGAGACTGACAGTGTCTGACACCGACCGTCACCGCCGAGCGCACCGCCGCTGACCACCAAAGGGTCGCCGCTCGCTGCCAGACATGAGTGCGGCCAATGACGGCCAGAAGCAGGGCCTGGAGCCGCACAGACAGTGCTACCAAGTGGTCAATCAGATCCAGTATCACGAAGACTTGTTTGTGGTCAGACACAAGCCGACCGGCGAGAGGTATGCCCTCAGAAGAACTAATTTGGAAGCCATAGAAAAACTCGAATTTGTCATCAATGATATCAAATTGACTCGACTTCTGAAGCATAAGAATCTTTTGCCGATTCTCTGCTCATTTGTAAATCTGTCCGAATTGTGGACAATCACACCCTTCGCTGCCTACGGTTCGGCCAGTGATTTGTCCAAACCTTATGGACTGCCAGAACTGCCCATCGCTTTCATAGTTCGGGACGTATTGTCGGCTTTGGTTTATCTCCACAAAAGAGGAATAATTCATCGTTCGGTTCGTGGATCCCATATTTTGGTGACCGCACCGGACGGCAGAGCTGTCCTCTCGGGCCTCAAGTACTCGACCAGCTGTATGATCGACGGCAAGTGGCAGACAGCCATCCATCAGTACCCGTTCCGACCGGAGGCCAACCTGAACTGGTTGGCGCCAGAAGTGCTCGAGCAGAACCTGTTGGGCTACAACGCCAAGTCCGACATCTACAGTCTGGGCATCACTTTGTGCGAGTTGGCCAACGGCTGTGTGCCCTTCGAGGACGTGGAGCTCACCGAAATGCTCCTGGACAAACTGACCGGCAACTTCCCGCGACCGCTCGACTCGACCTGTCCTGAGATATGCGCCCTTTCGACAGAAGGTCTCAATTAATCAATCAATTGATTCTATCATTTGTTAGTAATTTTCATTTTTATTCAATTTATTTTAGATATGAGTCAAGAAATTAAAGACAAATACGAGAAATACAGAAACCGGACGTTCAGCTCGTCTTTTCACAAGTTTGTGATCGATCTCTGTCTGAATTTCGATACTTTTCAAAGGTATTTAATATTTGTTCGTAAGCTTAGTCTCAAATCTCAGTCACTGATTGATCATTAATTGCATTTCAGACCCAATGCCACTCAACTATTAGACCACAGTTTCGTCAAACAGACGAAGAAGTCTTCTCATAATAACTTGATTTCATTGATTCCCGACATAAAGCCATTGAAATGCATGCAAATCGTCGAAAATGGCGATAAGTGTCGGTCGGAAGAGAACGGCTCTAAACTAAATCAAAGTCCGGTCATTGAGTCGAATGACTGGAGCTTTCAATAACACAAGACTTGAATATTAATTGTATGAAACATAGTCTTAGTCTTAGGTCTCAATTATAGCAATTATTGTTACAAAATTAGGACATTTTATATCACAGTTGAGAAGTATATTAAAATTCAATTTTAATGCTGTCCTCGTATATCGATATCAAGCACATGATTACCACACCGATGCTGATGCCTACCAATTGGACCGTCAACTTGAAGGCTCGGGTCGTTCCGGACTGAGTGGGACAGCAGTCCAGTTGTGGGATCATATCGACCAAAGCGATGTACAAAAACATGCCGGCGATGGCGGCGCTCAGCCACGAGTCGTTGACGCGGCCGACCAGCACTCCGATCGACATTCCGATGAAGCAGAGAAGACCCGACAGAGCGTTGTATATAATGGCTCTCTTGACCGACAGACCGGCTCTAAGCAGAACAGCAAAGTCTCCGACTTCGTGGGGCAGCTCATGGCAGAGGACAGCGATGGTTGTGCTCACACCTGCAAGTCGGGTCCAATCATTAGTGTCAACACAATTAGTGGTCAATCAGTTGGTACCTCCACTGACGCCACTGCCCGCAAAGGCCACTCCGATGGCAATGCCGTCGCAGAAGTTGTGCAGACCGTCACCAGTTATAACAGTATATATCACTGATTGCGAACGCGGTGTCTGTCTTTGGTGGTGGTGGTGATGGTCTGTCAGCTCGATTACGAACCCCCTGTCGGGGTCGGGATGAGGATATACTCGGGTTTCTCTGTGGCACTGCTCTGTCATCTGAATATCGGGTTGAGCTGTCACTGAGTTGGTGTTGGCACTCAAGCAGTCGCCTTCAATCGCCTCTTTGGTCTCCTCTTTCGACTCAATGTTAAGCTTTTCCAGTTCCGGGGCTATCTTGGCCTCAGATGGGGTCGTCTGAACGTGACTGTGATTGTGGCTATGGTTGTGGTTGTGACTCAAGAGGTTGTCTGACCTCACCTATACAATGGTCATTAGATACCACGAGAAATCACTTGGTTCTGGTTGGGACTCACCTGCGAGTTCTTATTACAGAGATCAGAGACGATGGTAACCACTCTCTCGAAAGCGAGGAATGCGATGATTGCCAGCAAAGCCATTAATCCGAACCAAACCAGATCCGAGTGATGGCCGGTGGGGTGACCCTCAGCCGAAGTGGTGCTCTCGTGTGTCGCGTTAGTGGTAGAGTTGGTCTCATCCAAAGTGTGCACTTCTTCGGTGCGGTGCAGATGTGCCGAAAATGCCTGTTAAGGTAGAGAGAGGTGTCAAATGTCATAGAAATTGGAGCCAAGAGTGCGTACGTGAGGTAACAGATGGAGAAGTGCGTCGCCGGTCAGAGTGCCGATGGCCAGTCCGACCAACAGCTGGATCACATCGCTCTGGTGGTCGCGTTGGATGATCGGGATGAACAGAATACTGAGAAGACCCGTCCCACTGATGGCCAGAACGGCGCCGCTGGCGAAGAGCCAACTCTCCATTAGGACAGTTGTCGGTCGGGTTGCGTGAGTTGTGTCCGACTTTCGGCCACTTTGTTGGAGTCGAGGCCAACGAGTGTTGGAGTCAAGTCAATGGCCTGTCAGTGATCGCACGGTTGGGCTCTTCCGCACAGTTTTGCACTCAACACACAATACACACAATACAGACGACACAACAACGTGGGAACTGTGGCGGCGGTCGCCACTCGTCAGTCCGCTAAGAGCGAGTCCTCGGCTGACCTGATTGCGGAGTCGGTGTCGCGACAGTCAGTGTCGAGCAGAGCTGCAGAGGTATGACTGCGCCAGAGATCAAGTGATGACCATTTTTGGCAACTGATTGCTCTCCTTCTCTGCCAGCGCTGATCACAGAGTCACTCCTCTCCTCTCCTCTCCGCACGTCATTTGTGGCGCCAATTGGCTCACCATTGCAGTGGTGCACCACTTTGGATGAGCTTTGGATGAGCTTGGTCGTGTCTTGGTCGAGTCGAGTCGTGTTGGCCACATGCGTTGCATGGAATATGCGCCAGATTGTTGAGCAATTAGTCAGTTGTCGATAGCAATCATTAGGTTACAGCGATGAGTGGAATGTCGGTGTCGAAGCCACTAGTGTCTGGTTCGCCTGAGCTGGGCATCACCTTGCACAGTGCACAGTGCATAGTGAACAGTGGTGAGTGATAGCCTTGCGCCACAATCACAAGTTGGCTTCGTTTGGCAAACACTAAAGAATGGCATTTCCACCGTTTCCACGAATGGCCACCGATTGTGACCATAGTTCAAATCCGATAATTCTAATGAAACAGTAATGGTTTGATCATGGATTGAAAGTATGCAAGCTCATTAGGAAGATTATGTGCACAATTATTGTGTTACCAAACATTACTCATTTAGAACTAAACTAAACTAGATTCAAATATTCCACTTGGTATTCAAGTTTTGATGAATTGCCAAAATCTCCAAAATCGGGTTATTTTTATGTTCAAAAGTGGTCTCTTTGGCCACAATAGTGATCTCACTGTTAAAACATCACTTTTATAGCTCTGCTTATTACTGATCGTTTGGCTGATTCCTGTATTCAATCAACTATAAGTAAGATAAATCTGTAAACAAGATTGCAATATGATATATCTTCAACGTTTACAAAAGACCTAAATCCTTGTATACAGTTCACGCCCGGTATAACCACAGTTCACTTGCCGACAATTTTTTCTGGTTATATCGAATTCTGGTTATATCCAAATAGACATTTTACCCATCAATGATGGCCATCATTCTCAGGTATTTAAGCTTGCGGTATTAATAATTGTTATCAACGACTAGTTATATCAATTTGCTTGGAATAAATCATTATATCAAGGACTAATTGAACAATTTATTTATTATAATATTTATTTATAGCCTATAACCAGATTTGTTTCATTATTCGAAATCTATTGAACTTTTCATTAGCCATTACATTATTTCTATGGAAGTGTTTGATGATATCATCTGTTTATACCGAAATTCTGGTTATATCGGACGCTTAATGCTAAACATCCATAGAAGGTGCCCGGCCTTTGAAATTATCTGGTTATATCCGGTTCGGGTATATCGGGCGTCAACTGTATTTGATTTTCTGTAATTAAAAATAGCTCTACATATAGTATATGTGTAGAGATATCATAAGACAGGAAGTTTTATAAATCAATTGCCAAGATAATTAATGAATTCGAATTTCATGCTGCGATCGGACGCAACAGACCAGTTTATAGCCTTGAACAGAATATTGAGCATGGTCACGTTATAATAGATTTACCAGAACGAACAGCATCTCTCGCTAGTAGTGGACCACTACTACTACAACTACAAGTAGTGGTGTTTAGATTGACAACAATTAGTCTGTTTTTGACAGTTTTCGCATTCAAAGTCGAACTTCGGATTATTACCGAAGATATCCTTTGTATTAAATTATGAACAGAATAGGTGACAACTTGTGTGGCAAAGCCTTACTCAGTCACAAATCCCAATTAGCTGCAGCTATAAAGCTGAGTGCAGTTTTAGTAACTGTAGACTGAGCCGGGCTAAATTGAGAATAATTGCCAAGTGTAGTCTAGCAATCAATTTATATCAGATTAGCGTTGCGTCACTATTACATAAATATGACGACTGTTCAGAAAGAACTGGACATCTTATTGATATGGAAAGGCACCAGATTTGGGTCCACAACCGATTGGTCACATCGGTTAATCACAATTTGTTATATAAATATAAATATAATATAATATATAATAATCTTTCGGTCAATAGTCGGGAATCGGAGCGCAAATGCATCGAACAAAGTCTTCATATTTGATGGAACAGTGATTGGATGGGTTTGTGTTGGTCTCCCGAAGAACTGCTTCCACTTCTTTGCGGTCAATGCTTTCGCCGCAACGCATCAGATAATGCTTGAGATCGGCCACAGATATAGTGCCGGTTCGGCCCCAGTCTGAGGCCCGGAAGGCGTCCATCACTTCTGAGGTCACCTTTTCTTTCTTGGAGTGCGAATGCATTACATCGAGAAAGTCGGCGAACGATAGTTTGCCGCCTATTGGACACCAGAAGAGTCAATCAATGCCGAAGACAAGACACTGACAGCGACAACAACAACGACAATCACCTTTCTCTTTGAAGTACTGGTCGAGTTCGGGAAGTGTGGGACTCGTGCCCAGAGAGCGCATAATCGTCTTGAGCTCAGCCAAAGAGGTGATCCGACCATCGGATCGAGTGGTCAAATAGAAACAGTCGCGGAACTCATCGATGTCCTGCTCACTGAAGTATAGCGCCTGAAGACAAGAGATGACACCAATTGATAGTTTGGCCACAATTGGCGACAATTACTCACCATTTGGTGACAATTAAGACAACGAGTGGTCAATCAAATCAAATGCCAACACAAATGTCACTCAAAGTCGACGTCAATCACAAACATAAATAACGCAAACATTCGTCAATTCGTTAATTGCGGCAAAAGTTTTGTTCAAAAAGTTTTGTCAATTGAAGTCTATTTTTGCGGGATATTACTCTTGATATTTAGCATAGTTTTACATAAGAAAACGCGTCGAATCATTTCATAATTGATAATTTATTAGAGAAAATGCGTTGAATGTACTTACGCTCAATGCCCTCGACTCGACTGGCATTGACGCCAATATTGGTATTCGAAGGCTTCCAAAGGAGTCCCAAACTTGTTACAGCATGGAAGTATTACTCAAACCAAAGTATTCGTGCGTTTCATATGTTGTGACGATAGGTGTGATGACTCGATCGGTTGACTCATGTATTAGCAAGAGATGCAGATTAACAGCTGTTTATTCAAGTTTATTAGCTTTCCATTGCATGAAACTTTCAAAATTGAATCAGAATGCATATCAATTAAACAACTTTGAAAGTTTCATGCAATGGAATTTTTTAAAACTTGAATAAGCAGCTGTTAATCTGCAGCTCTTGTTAATTCATGAGTCAAACGATCGAGTCATCACACCTACCGTCACACTGTAAAATACGAAATTACTTTTTTGCTTTAGTAATACTTATTTTGGTCGAAATATTCTTATCCTTATGTGACCAAAATAAGTACATTGATATGTCCTTATTCGACAAAATTGTTAGAAATGTATTGAAATTCCATCTAATTATTGATAAAATGTTGAAAAATTCATTTTTTTGTACAATATTGAGCATAATATAAAATTGTGATACAGAAAATACCCTCCAATTACAGGATGAACAACAAGATTGAAACAGATTTTGACCATTATTTGGAATTTGGCTCTATCATGCAGAATTTTGAATGCAGAACTTTCCGCGAAGCTCCGCGGTAATATTATTAAATTAACTGGATTTATACTAGACTGGATGAAAAGCTTTAAAGCTTTGATTCAATATTTAACTGTGATGCCCCGCGTGTACCGGATCTTTTAATCGTGTTTCCAGTAGCTATA
>JAQGBE010000971.1:0-13352 GCA_034698225.1 Scheloribates latipes | reverse complement strand
AATAGCAAAGGGTCCCCTCTTTGCATCGATTTTTCCCATGATTTTTCCAAATTTAACAGGATTTAAACTGGATTTAAGCTCAATTAAGCCTAATTATTGCTTAAATCGACTAAATTTAGCTAAATTAGGCTATTTCAAGCTTAAAAACAGCTAATTTAACTGAATTGCCTCTATTTGCCCCGTGACGTTTTTCTGGACGTACTTTGGTCCTTAACATTGTTTCCTATGGGCAAGGCAAAATTTACCCCCTAGCGGTCAAGTCATTCCGCTACCCTGCTTATTAATAGTATTTCGATTGTGAGATCATTGTATATATTATCTGATATGTGAGCTCTTCTGGGAATTCCAATCGAGGAAAGTATTAACGAAATCGAGTGATTCAAGGGATGGGACGAAGAGAGGGGTTATCCCTCTCTTACCTGCCATTCATTGACTCACATGAAAGAGGAAAAGACGTAAACAATTGAATTGATTTTATTTTGACTCCGAGTCTAACAAACATTAAATTAAATTAAATTTAAATCAAAACATATTTTAAATATTGTGAAAAACTCAGATTCGGATCGTCTTATCGGCAAAATTCGTAGTTTTTGTTAATTTGTTTGTTTTGAAAATCTAAAACTGATTTCTCGACTCAAATCCCTGTAAAATATATTCTGAAATAGATTTGTAAAAAATAAATATTCGATTAGAAAAATAAATGACAAATAGAGTGAACCGAAAGGTGCGAAACGAGACGACATTTAAATTGATAGCAATTTGTATTCGAATTTCAATCTAAAAATCCCTAATAATTGTCAAAAGCCTTACCAATAAATCAATTTAAATATATTTATTATTATTATACAAATTAATTAGAAATGAAATGTCAGTTAAATTACAAGTTTCTGATAAAATGCGAAAAACATTCCTCAGAAGAGTCAGTAAATGATATTTCTTTGAAATATCTGTCAGTTCTCTAAACAATTATATTAAAAATGGAATGATTTTCGACAAAATTCGACAAAAATGTCATAAACTTAACGAAAAATGGTTTCTATATATAAATTCAATGTTTTGTATGATATCATTGATAACTGTTATCACGAACTCTAATCTAATGGTAAGACTCGCGTCGCTGTCAACAAATCTCTTGGAACTGTTCCGCAAATGTTTTGTTCAGTTATTAATTGTTTCGTTAATTTCTATTCTCGTTATGATTAATGTAGAGAACAATCAAATGTTTGAAATGTATATCATTTTTAGCTAAATTCCTAAATATAATTACATTTGGACTTCGAATGCCTTAACCGGAGCTGTCGTTTGTGTGAAAGGATTAGTACTTCGATGAGTGCTTTCATGTCTTTGTGCCAGAGCTGCCCACTCGGCGTCGAACGGATCGGCGTTTGATTGTATGCTTTGCTGCAAATGGTTTGTCTGATATGAACCGTTGCGCCAAATGCTCGTCATCTGAGAGCTGTTCCAACTGTTTGTCTTTGATTCGATGAAAGCGTTGGCCGAACCCAGAGATTGGCTCCGAAGCTGCGAGAGATTGGGGCTGTTGTGTCGCGGCGCTGCCATCGGGACGGCCGGTGCCGCAGTCGGACTCGTCACCGAAGATGTCTTATTGGGTGCAGTGGTCGTCAGTGCCGTCGAGTCGTTGTCTTTAGAACTCTCGTTAATCCATTGCTCAGCGAATGTATTGTTTGTCAATTGCTTCAAAGGACTCCATTTGTCGACTTAGAGAGAGTTGCAGTTAGAGGTGAAGAACGTAATACAATCACAGATAGTATACGCTATTGTTTCTACAAATAATTGCTACTATCATGGTCATTTTCCCACTCATTTCTAGGAAAAGAGCGGTTGGTGCACGAAAAGCTTCGACTTATACCGGGGCCTCTTATCTCGGTGTGTAATGCTTAAAATCCATAGGAGCTATCGGTACAGACAACAAATGTCTGCCTATCGCGGGTCTAATCCGATTGTATTTGGAGCCATCTATACTAGTAATACATACCCGAAGAAGTGGTCATAACTGGAGTGGTTTGCGGCGGAGACGTGACTTTATTAGCCGATAGGAAGGGGTCGTCATTATTACTCAGAATTGTAAGGCCTTTCGACAACTCCTGACACAAAGCACTGATCGAATCGGTCGGTTCGTTGGGCGACGACTCGGGAATTGCTGCCACTTTAGTGATGACAACAATTTAGAACATCTGTTTGGCAATAGTCGGACTCAACTCACCATTGGAGTGACCATTGGCTTTGTTGCCGGAGGACAAGTCAACGGAATGTGATCTTTGGCGCTCCTGATTGGATGGCAAGTCGTTGACCCGAAGTGAGAGCTGCCGTTTGAAGGGAGAAGTATTGAGAGCTCCGCCACGAAGAGAGCCCTGTCTTTGCAGTAGGTTTGGCGTCGCGTGCGGTCTCTCCACTGCGAACGGGTTGTGCACCGGCTTTACTGGAGGCGGGTCTGGACAGGGGTTAACACAGCGTTAGCTAACTTAGCACACGTCCAGCAACACATCTGGCAATGCATTACCGGCTGGTTTGGCCACTTGCGGGTCTTGCATGCGCTCCGTCAGTGTCGACTGCCTGAAAGAGCCGTTCCGAGTGAACGCAGATGTCTTCGGATCGAAATTCATTGAAACCGACTCCTTATCTCGCTTTTGCTTCCTCTCGAGACACACCGCAAAAGCACATCCGACCGCATGACTCAGCCGTTCGCCCGAGTCTTTGCCGGCATTGAAGCCGTGGCACATCCACCTCCGGGTCGTTCCGTCGCGACATATGTATGAGAAGCCGCGTTCGTGGCTGCGATCGGGAGCACAAAACGATACCTTTTCTATGGTCTGATCAACAATGAGACCCTAAAAATAAGGCCAAAAAATAAGTTCAGGTTAGTCTAGAGTCTAGACATACGACACTTAATGGCCATCAGGTGATGAGTTGATACATACTTTTGTCTCGTCGTCAACAACTCTGAGGCCGTCTCCGGTCACGAATAGAGTGCCTTTGATTGGACGCCGTCGTGAGCTCTGTTATGAGATGGCGTTAATTCAATTTACAGAATCGACGACCAATAGTCAAGCGGTCAGTGCCTTACGCGCAACACTTTGAGGGCTTCTTCGCAGACTTGCATTCCTCTGGATTCGAACACTTCGACACATCCGAGGTATTTGACAGGGAAGACACAGGTGCCCGCTTTGACCGCCGCCTCGTCGGCCTGCCATTGATGGGGTTTACTGCTCTCAGGGATGTGCTCTTTCTTGCGCCGAAAACTTTCTCTGAGACTTCGTCGCAACCGATCCATACCTAGATAGCGACAAATAAAATTAGTGCCAATCTTATAACGATAAAAGCCAAATAATGGTACGGAAAGTGCAAGTTTTGTAAAATTATATTTTCAAGTCAACAAAGTTGGTCGCGAATTGTGTGAGCGAGTGATTGGCGGAAGTGAGTTGAGATCATACCTAACTTTTTACTTTTATTCCTATCAACTGTTAACTCGGTCTGAGTTTGAGAATCATTAGTCGGGGGTTCAGACGCAAGAATGTTATTGTTAGTGATATTCGAGTGACTGATCTGTCGATTTCCCATTACTTTCAAATGACGATACACTACTGAATTGAACAAAATCAGTGAATTATTCATTCAATCAATCGATGACGAGTCGGAGCGGTTGCACAACCAATACATGAGCGCTCAGTTAAGAATTAGGGCCGACCTTCAGCTCAACCAAACAAATGTCACAATTTTGCGTACTTTTTAATAAATAGCACCAAAACAACAAAATAGTTTTCCAACACTCAAAACAGTCCAAATTAATTGGTTCACAAAAATGACTTTCAAAATATTGTGTCGATAAGAATAGCTGTGGGGCTGAGGCGGGGATCCGATCGGTCGCAACGAAAAATCACTTATTATTAGAGATGAGTTGCCATTCGATAATCAAATTGAGATTAATTTTTCCGGAGATTATCACAATTTGTAACAAATATTTAGCGGTAGTGAGACATCGGTTTACAAGTGCTGTCTGTGAGTAACCAATTGTTTCGCCGAAGGAATGTAATGACGATTGAGATTGAGATTCATTTAAGAGTTTTTACAATGAAAGAGAAGTTTGACTCAAAAAGCACTCAAAGCACTGGCAATAACGCCTCAAACAATAGCACAGGTGTAGAGACTGGTTATGCAATTGACGAGCGATTAGTCCAATAATGGGAGATATTTGAAGACAATTTGGTGGCGATATTGTGCGCTCACTGGTATGGCCTGGAATCAGATCAACCCAATTGTCAATTGGTCTCAATTGGCGACTGAATGAGCGATCAATCTGACGAATAACTCAAACCACTGACTACTAAGCAACTGAATGGCAGTTTTTAATTCAGTGAAAACTCCACTGAAAGGCATCTGAAAGGCGTGACTCTCAGCCGAGTCGAGTAATACTCTTCTCCTCTGCCATTAGATATCACTTTTTTTGGAGGACAACAAGTTTTCATGAAAAGAGAGAACAAGATTTGCACTGCTTATCGAGGCCTTAACGGAACAGAATTGAGAAAAACAGACTCAAGAAAATATTGAATACACGAACCCAATCGTCGCTTATTTGGGGTGTCGGACCTCAAAAGTGAACCAACGACTCGACTCCACGCCAGTCGTCAATTGGCCGTCGATTCACACCATTTCCTCGACCATTAGTACAGATAAAAGAGTCATCTCTTGTTTGTCGACTTGAGTTTTCAACCAATTTTTATTCAATTTAACTTTGGAATGGATTTTTTTCTACTGGTTAGACACAATTCAACGATATTTCGAGTATATTTGTGATACCAATTGACTGATAAGTCAAAATAAATTATCAATCGATTGCTTAAAATTTTCAATAAAATTCCAATTATCGGATTGGAAACTGTGGGCCAGAGTGCGACTCAATTGTGTTGAGTTTATTTTTAATAATAAATGAGTGAATAAATGTTAATTACAATCTCTATAAATAAGACAATGAATTCTGATTAGTAATCAATAGCCGAGTCAACAGTGAATCGAATTCGTTGTATAACACGAAAAATAGTCAGTTCTCATCCAATTAGAGATTCTATTTATGATTTATATTTCGTGAAAATAAACATGATAGATTGATAGATTGTGGATATGCGTGCCTCGGCAATGGATGGTTGAGCTTGGCTAATTAACTGACCGATCATTACTCGAGTACAAAGAATTCCTTATTAAATACAATAAAATCATCGATTTGAGCAAGGTTCTGCAACTTTGCTTGGTTAATTGGGAAACACGATTAAGTTTTCTTTATTCATCTGTAAAAATAATTGGCATGACCAAGAGCATAACGATAATGTGATTAAATTTATACAAGCTAATGGGAATGAGCAGATGATATATCAGACTTGGTGTTCGAGGAAATTGTTCCAGACTTATGACAATTCAGTATAAATTTGAGCCCAAAATCATTACGAAATTCAGTCTCAAACTAAATAAATAGAAATAAAATCCTGTTTTGAGGTAAAAAAGTGTCTGAAATAAATGTTATAATGAATTAAAGTCAATACATCTGAACTGAAAAATGGCCGAAAATATTTCACAATAAACTGAAAGCCATTTGGAAAGTAATTATATAAAAGTTAATAAATTTTGCTTAAAAGCCTTAAACTAAACGCGCGATCAAAAGAGGGAATGTTAATGAAGTAGAGACTCGACTCGAGTCCAGACTATTGACTATTCGGTTGCCATTCGCTACCAGGAAATGAGTCTTCAATTAACTTGATTAAAGTTGCAAAGGGTTCGCACCGCAGCCAAAGTGTTAGTGTTACTTAATGTTGGCTAATTATAATCCACTATAATTGTCGATTTATTTTCGACAGACAGTGATTGCCTGTGAATATAGTAAAATAAAAATATTATTAAAAGCAATGACAAACAAAAATCGGTTCTCTCTGTTCTTCAGATCGAGTCATGCAATGCAATGCAATGCCATCAGTGAAGGAATGCAAACCAGTCTAAGAGAATATGTGGAATATGCCGAATGTCACCCAAAATAAATGGCTTCTTCTTCTTTGACAGATACTTGCATCGGTCACTTGGGGTCATTTGACAATTAGTTGCTGGATAATGCTCGATAATACTAATATTATTATCAACTGAGTTTATAAACCTGTTGCAGAGCGACCAGTGTTTGGCGCACATTGGCCAAGATAAATGATAAATGATAGATGAAGGCTGCAATGTAAACAAGGCCCTGTTCAGTGGCATTGCACTGCCAAATCGGTTCTTCACATGAACGTCAACCCATAAAGAGCGAGGTCGACATTATATCGGGTGTCGCAATGGATTTGATGTGAAAGGCCTGGCAGTCAGTGATAGACTGAGTGCCGCTTTGGCTGCAGTTCAAGACTTTTGGAAACTACTGTTTCATCCATTTGGCGATTGGAGGTCACCGTCAGTGCACGCATTAGGACCAATGGCAGGCCACAGACCAAGATCGTGACAATGACCAAGATAATCTGGTACTACAAATGGGCCATCGATTCTTGCATTGTGGTCACCGGTGTTGTGCGGATGTGATGGTTTGCCCAAATGATCGAGCAATAAATCGACGTCAGAGCCAGACTCTACCACCAGTGAAGCACAGGTCGCGAGATATACGAAATGTGTTGACAGACAAACATTGCAATGGTTTCAGTCGTTTCATTGCAATTTGCAAACTATCGGATCGACCGGTTGTGCGGTTAAGCCACTGATCGCTCACTTATTTGCTTTTCTAAATCATTTGTTTGCTTTCGGATAGAATTTCATAATAAACTCAACCAATTTGTGAATAATAATATCGACATTGCGTCGAATGACAGGCAAATCGAGTTAATTATTCAATAGTTGTGCTGATTTACAGCTATCGTGCGATACATTAAGTTAAGCCCAGCATTGATATACAAATGTGACACCAATTGTCAAACGTGTGTCAAATCCAGTGAAAGCTTACCATTTGTCACAATTGAGTGTCTCTATCGAAGTCAATGTCACGTCCACTGAACAGTTGTCCTAAACAGTAGTCAACGAGCGGCACATCGCCCGTCTGGTCACTGGTCACTGGTCGCCGATCACTGGTCGCGGGCCTCACTCAGGTGTCACTCATCCAAGTGTTCACTGATTACTGCAAACAATGACTGATTGATTGACTCATTGACTGTCGATCTGTTTGTATACACAAATGGTTTGCTTTGACAGACATTTACGTCCACAGACTGACTGTCAGTCGTATCGGACACCCATCGGATGGGGTCTCGGCTGCAGACGTATAGTGTGAACAACCAATTGAGTCAATCACACCATTCTTTGGGGCCATTCATATACCACATGTCGGCCAACACTCATCTCACTTAATGGTAATACCGATCTCACTCTTCTGGCAAATAGTCTGACCAAATCTCGGTCAACAGATGTGCCGAAGTGTTGACCAGAACTGAGACCAGTCTTTGGAGATAACTTATTGGCGGTATTGGTCTTCGGGTGAGGCAGCAGATGGAACCTGGCGTGTGGTGTGCCATCCCGTGGCGCCGTCTGGCGAGCCGTGGGTGCGTTGAGCTGAGTCTCGCCCAGACATGTGTCAGACGTGATCTGATTGATCACTGATTTGGACTCAATTCAGACCACATTTGTTTGTGTCCAATGATATCGCGGACCACCGGACTCGTGGCCGCCGGCCTCGTCGGTGTCGTCGCCTATTGTATATACTTTGATCGCAAACGACGGTCGGACCCACTCTTCAAACAGAAGCTCAGAGAAAGTAAGTGATGTAAGAGATGTGCCGATTGGTGACCATTTGATGTCCAGAGCGGCAAAAGGCCAATAGGAGTCGCGAGAGCGACGCCCTGTCGATGGACCTGCCGGACATGAGGGACTACGAGGCCGTCCAGCGCTTCTTCATCAAAGAGGTTCAAATGGGAGAAGAGCTCTTGGCGTCGGGTAAGGGTTTGATAAACCAAGAAATGGTGCTTTGAATGTCCACTTTAGGAGACATCGAGAACGGCATCGAACACCTGAGTAGTGCAGTCGCGGTCTGCGGCCAACCACAGCAGTTACTCCAAGTTCTTCAGCAAACACTCCCTCCCCAAGTGTTCCATTTGTTGCTCCAACGCCTGCCCGTCGTTAGTCAGGTCTGACCGCAAACGAAGACCAATGATATCGATTACTTATTGATTGATTATTGTCGGCAGAAATTGGCCCGAACTATGGCCTCGAGTGAACCGACGCCCATCTCGGAGGTGATGACCGAAGATGATGTCGAGTGAGCGACAGTCTTACCGATTCCTGTTTTAATGATTAATGATTAATAAATCCGATTGTAATTCAATTACAATTGACTTCTCAACCGAATGCCTAACGAATAAACTTTTTATAAATACTTTATGAGAACAAAACACAAAAATTGTTTTAGACATAAATTATAAGCGATTTGAAGAAAATATTTGATCTATTTTGTAGGCAAATTAAATTACAGTTGATTTAGTGTGAGTTACCTCGAGTCGAGTCGAGTCGACTAATGTTAGTTAATGAGACCACTTGTCGGGTCTGATGTCATATTGATTTGGTTTACCAATTCGTTTGTCACTTCCAATCATATTGATTGTAGAAAATAGTCTCCAATAAAAGTTGCTTTAAATAAGTCCAATAAAAACGTTTGATTGTTTTTAATTTAATTTAATTTAATTATGTTAAATAATGTCAATTATGTATAATTTAGGATAAAATAATATTTATCCGCATTTTGATTGGTTAATAATAATTAATTAGTTAACATTCAATAATATTAATAATAGGTTATTATGGCGCGTCTTTCACTTCGACATCGATTGAGTAATATTAATATTTAAAGTGCTTTTATGGACATGTATTGCAATTGTGGGACAGTTTTGATAAATAATTGAATTAACTTTTTCTCTTATTCGTCAATCGAGAGAAAACACTAATAATAGTGGACTTAATGCCGGCCGAGTTCTGTGGAGAGGAGGCATTATCGGTGGCCAACCGCTGTCGGTGTGCGTCCAAACACTTCTGGTACCTCAGCTTACAGGCGGCTTCGATCGTCTTGCAGAGGGCTCCAGAGCTGGGCTCGCACTCGAAGCACAGGGCGTCGAACGACTTCTCGTCGATTTGCATAATGAATCCGCACATTCGCACGTTGTGACTACCGATGCCCAAAAATGATAGGTATCTGCGAATGAATCAAATAAATCAATTGGAAACGGATCGCACGCTTCAGACAGACCTGACCCGACACTCGGCCAGACATTCAGACGTTTCTTTAGACTCGACGGTTATATTTGAAGGCGAAATGTGCACCAAAACATCGGTGTTATGCCTCACGGTTTGGCCCTCAGTTTCGCCAATCTGTTCAATGCAATCGTCGTATAGAATGGTTTCAATGGCTTTGTTCAACACATCGATTCCCATCGGTTTATTGACTCGAGTTTTGCCCAAAAATTTTGCCGCAATTGTCTTTCGCGGCTCTTCTATCGGAGTCGGAAACTCAATGGCAGTGGGAGTGGCAACGGAAGATGGCTTAGAAGAGCTGCTGTCGTAGATGAACAAGTGCTTAGGTCTTTGATGGTGAGTGATGGGTAAGGCTGAGAGAGTGTCACAACTTTGAGACTTCAGTTTAATCATCTCATCCCTAAGATATGTCGCAATTCTTTGGGCGCTGTTGTCGTCATCCTCGCAGTGAAAGACATGACATTTGAGGCCATTGGAGCCTAAAAGAGGACTTTTGGGACTCAAGTCACTGGTCGGGTCAGAGTCTGGAGCAACGAAAGCCAAGTCGTTGTTGTCGTTGACCCCCCAGACCCGGATGGCCTGAATTGGCTGACAGTTGAGGAGAGTGTCGCTACTCGTGTCGTACAGCTTAAGACAGCTGTTGTCCACTTTGAGAACCAGTTGCTGTGTCTGTCGACCCCAACAGCGAACCGCGTTGTTGTCGCCTCTTGTGCTCAATTCGATGATACACTTCTGTATCACTTTGGAACTCGTGGCAGAAGTCAATTGGCTTTCTTCCACTTCCATCCATCCCAGAGAGTGAACCAAAACAGTCAAAGTCGAGTCATCCTCGGGTTGACTGTCGGCGACCTTGTCTTCCCTTTGGTTGGAGATAATGGTGTCGTCCAAGTTATCCAGATATATAAGCGAATCCCTCTTCGAGTCCACTGTCTTCTCGGTGATGGGCGCATCTCTTTGAATGGTTCCGCTGGGAATGTGCCAGAAGTAGGGCCCGTTCTCATCCTCGTGGCGCTCCCAGCCGAGCGGCAACTGGTCATCAGTGGCCACATTGGGCTCGTCTTCGCGCGACTGCTTGTTGTCTGTCATGTGTTGGTTGCGGTCGTCGTTCTGTCCCATCATTGACGTGATAGAGAGGGCGGCGTATAGTTTGCGGTAATTCGGGTTTTCAAAGCTATGCTCCTCCGAGTCCGCGTCCGCGAAGTCGTCGCTACTCTCCGACGAACTTTCGCCTGAACTCGACATCATCTCGGCTTCGGTTGGCCTCTCCGTTGACCACAACTAATCCGATTCAATTGAATCAAAACATTTGGTGTTTTGTTTGAACACAGCTTTTAGTGGTCACACAAATTATGTGACCACTGCTCCCAATGAGACCTCACATGAAAACTCGATTATCAAGGCATTCAAAGGTTGCCATCTTCTCAATATGATAACAGAGGTTGAGATGTCGATTGTCGGGCATTTAGTTTAGTAATTCACTCGAATGATTGATATTGAAGTGAAATATTTAACACCAAATGCGAGTCAAATGACAGTTAATGGTTGACATCATTTGTGTGAACGCTGTGTCGACATCCGAAACAAGCGATTGTCAGATATCGTCGGGAAGTGTCTGAAAGTGTCTTCTTCTGACCGGAGATGCCGTTATACGAGGGCATCGGCATCGGGGGCGACAAACACAGTGTGGTGATAGAGTTGGGCCACGCGTTCACCAAGTATTGGTCGCAAGCGATGGCGATCGTTGGCCACTAATTATCTATCGTTTCAGATGCGGTTTTGTCAACGAATACAGTCCTCGAGCTATCATCAGATCTCAAGTGTTTGTTCCCAAACACAACAAAGTAATTATTTATTGATATGTCAAACAAGATGTCAATTTTTCTGTATTTGCATGGATCGCATCGCATCACATCACAGATGGTTAACGTCTATTCCATCAGAGATGACACAGAATTGCATTCAGCGCTCAAACAATTCATACAAATTCTATATTTTCGGTATTTGGCGGTCAATCCTAAAGACAGACGACTTGTGATCGTTGAGTCCCTCTTTTGTTCGACTCGTTTCCGCAACCAATTGATGAAAGTTTTATACCTCGACTTTGATGTATGACATCAATCGGGACCACAATTGTGTAACCGTTTGTCTGCAGATCCCGGCATTGCTGGTAGTTCCGCAACATTTGGTATGTTTGGCCACTTTGGGTCTGTCGACAGCTCTGGTATTGGACGTCGGCTACAAAGAGGCGATCGCCGTTCCGGTCATAGAGGGCGTGACGGCCATCGACGCCATTCAGTTCGCACCGTTAGGCGGAATGTCTATTCACTACCGGCTTATGGACGAACTGATCCAACGAAAGGCTAAGGTTCGCGACAAAGACAGTGAAACAGCCATCGAATCTCTGGATGATATCGAGGAAATCACTTTAGAAGATATAAAAGTGAGGACTTGTTTTGTGGCGCCCTTTGACAGGAGTATCAAACTCTCGCGACAACGACTCAGTCGCGAAGAGCAAACCGTATCCGACTCTCCCACCGATGTTCGGTATCCACTCGACGGCGATAGAGTGCTTCACATCCCGGGAGCTCTTCGCGAGTCCGTCTGTGAAGTGCTCTTCGAGATGTATGGCGACGAACACACGATTCCGACCCTAATAATTGACGCCATTCTTAAATGTTCGGTCGATTCGTGGCGTCAGTTGGCCTCAAACATAGTGGTCATTGGCGGCACTTCTCTGTTGGCCGGCTTTCGGCACAGACTGTTCACGGAATTGAAGGCTTTGGCCAAAAGTAATCGCTATCAGACTAAACTACATTCGGACCACTTCCAGGTGCACACAAACCCCTGTCCGTCAAACTACAGCTCGTGGTTGGGCGCAGCCATCTTCGCCTCCACCGATGTGCTGACCACTCGGTCCGTCACTTTGGAACAGTATAAGAGTAATAACCGTATAATCGGTGATTGGAGTGATTGGGTCCCCAAAAGAGGATAACTCTTTGGGTATTGTATTCAATAAATAGTATTTATTATAGATTTTTTCAATTCTAAATCATTATTCGATTTGATAATTGGAAATTGTGTCACCAATTGTGTCAATCAGGGATGGCCAAGGGGGGATCAGCCCAAAATCCCCCTGTCTCGGAAAATCTTGAAAAATCCCCCCTGAGTTTTGATGGCTCAGCTCGGACCCCCCCCTCCGGAAATGGCTGCCGCGCTTCGCCGCCGATTTTCGGTAATTTAAACCGGATTAAATCGTGATTTAACCACAATTAAGCTTAATTAACGTTAATTTAACTTAATTAACGTTAATTTAACTAAATTAACGCCGAAATAGGCCTAAAATCGAAAGAACGGCTTGAATCGGACGTAATTAAGCTTAATTTAACTAGATTTAGCAGCAAAATGGCGGCGGCCGCCATGTTGCCTTATCCCTCCTAGGATTTTTGGCTGAAAATTGCGCAATATCAGCCCCCTGATCCCCCCTGAGTAGGGTCAGGCTTGGGCATCCCTGGTGTCAATTGTCATTGACATTGTCAATAATCATATTTATTAGTGATTTCCCATCATATCCTATGGGAGACTGATGTAACAAAATATCGATTTCGAAGAATATTGAGAGAAAAGTGTTGATCGCTATTTGGTTTATGACCAGTTTAGGTGACATTGAATTATCGATTGCAATATTGGTCATCAGTGATGACTCATCACTCACTCCTTTAGTTGGCGAGATACGGGACCCTCTCATTTAGCCGCGATGGACAAGAAATTTAGGACATAGTCAGCTGAGCTGATCGTGTGCTGCTCGCAAGATATCTGTCCAAATCAAACACCAAATTCATAATAATACACACATATAATCAAGATTAAGTTTTACCTAATATTACCTATCTTAAGCAGTCGACCTGTATATCAACTTTGAAAATTGGCAATCTAGGTTCATAACCAGGGTAGCGGAATAGGGGGGTATTCCAAAACCCCCCTGGAGCCGAAAATTTGGAAAATCCCCCCCCCCTAGACAGGGTCCGAGAAAAAGCAAAGGGTCCCCCCTTACCATTGAATTTTCCCATGATTTTTCCAAATAT
>JAQGBE010000970.1:0-13354 GCA_034698225.1 Scheloribates latipes | reverse complement strand
GTAGGCACAAATGAGCACAAAATCATTATAAATGTGTCTAAAAATCAACAATTCTATGAAAACAAATATATTATTATTATCTAAACATTTATATAAAAACAATGGAAACGTTGAGATCCGAGTAAATACTTTCAAAGACAATCACAATATTCTAGTTAAACGCCACATATTCTAGTTGTGTCTTCGGTCACAAACCGTTCAGTAAGTCAATGGCCTTAAACTCGTCTTTTGGTTCTTCCAGTTCTCTCCGATTTTGAATAAGTCTTAACTCGATATTCATTGGCAGAGCTGTTCCGCCCTTTTGTTTGATCGCGTAATCGTAAGTCTTGCGAAGAATCGCTTGAAGAGTGGAAATGGTTTTCTCGCACGTGATCTTCAGGTTGCGGTCAGTTTTTGTGAACCAGGCCATGAAGAGTGCGGCGAACAGATCGCCCGTTCCTATGAATGTGGCCTTCAGTTTAGGTATAGTGAGTTTGACTAATTGTCGCTTTCCGTCGGCTCGACTGCTGCCGATGACCACCAAATGGGTGTCGTTTTTGGACAAATCACTGCTCGATATGACAACTGTGGGAATACCCTTGTCGTGGAAGGTGTCGATCGCACGAATCGCGTCCGAGTCGTTGTTAATCGTGATTCCGGTCAGAATTCTGTAATGATTTCAGTGATTATTGATTAGAAACTGATATAAGAGAGAAAAGACTGACTCAGTTTCAAACTGATTCGGTGTAATCACGTCTGCCATCGGTATTATTTTATCACGGTAAACTGGCAGCAGCTCTTCTGGCACATACTGATGCAGCGGTGAACAGGATCATTTAGATTTTAGATAATGGTCTTGTGATTGGATTTGGAAAAGGGTTGGCAGTGTTATCAGCTCTTGAATGGCATGTATTTATAGTTAGGTAATCAGTGATTACTAATCAGGCGAATGCATATGCAAATTAGAGCTGGGTAAGAAGGGATAGCTGGGTACAAGGAAAGTGTTTGAAAGTGCATTCAAAGTCTAATTAAATTGTGTTAATTAGTGACACTAAACGACAGACCATTTTTCCGTTATCGCCCATCACTGGATCGCAAACTGTTATCAGAGAAAAGTGAAAACGTTTATAGTGTTGTAAAAACGATAAAATATTTGAATATTTATAGATAGATAGATGAGATTGGAATTAGAACCGATTGAGTAACTAAAATGTCATTCGCGGGTAACTAATCTGATTTGACACCGATTCCAGTTATGGATCAAATTAGATGTTACCGTTATACCGCGCAGAAAGTTGATGATCAACATTAAGCGAAATGGCCACTTTTGGCCGACAACGCGGGTTGCTAGTAAACTTTACCCGGGGTAATGTTGACCATGCACATAATGTTGACCACGTGTGCCGCACACAACTAACGACCGGTCCATTGTTTACATTATCATTTCTATGACCATTTCTGGTCACTTCTGGCCACCGACTGGTACTCCAAGAGTAAGCTCATCGCCAGAAGTGGCCATTTTGGCTGATTTCGATGATAACAATGATCACTCAAAGCAAAAGAAACGGTTTCACTGTATGATGCAATCACAGCACGTGTTCTGTGCAATGAAATCACCTTGATAAGAGGTGAATGTCACCTAGATGGCGGAACGGTCCAAACCAATCAATCTATTCTTCGAAATATCTTTAAATCACCTTGATTTTCACCAAAATCACCAATGCAGTCCTATCTGCTCTGTTTCATAGCTTGGTGTTTTGCAAACGGATGTGAAATCGTGAAATTTTTCCACTCATATTGCATGAACTTGACATGGTGGAACGGTCCAATGACATAGGGACCGGTCAAATCTAATCCTATGACCCCACTCAGTGTTAGTAACCAATTGCTGATCGGTTGCTAGTCAACATTACCCGGGGTAATGTTGATCAACATTAAACACTCTCGTTTAATGTCCACCATCAACATCAAACGCGGTATAACGGTAATCTATAGATTGAAAGTTTGAAACACAACAGAAGTGTAAAGGAATGACTGGCGAAGAGGTGTCCACAGTCGAGGTCAACCAATGTCTTGAGTCATACCGTAAAACGCGTTTGGATTAACGGATTTGATGTTTTGGATCACTTGTCCGACGGTCTCCAGGAATGACTCGTTTCTCGCATAACCGGTCAGAATATGTGTATAGCGTTTGTGTAAATCGTTTTTCACTAAACTGTCGTAAAGTGTGTTCAAGTCCTTGTTGTTCAACACCTGTCCGGCCCAGTGCTCGTACCCGGTGTGGGTCGAGAACTGGACAGAGTTGATGGCATCCACTTCGAAGCCGAGCACCTGATCCGGCCATTTGAGACACCAATGCGGAGGTTAGACCAGTCAACGGCGAGAATGAGCTCACCTGAAGTGGAAATACAGCGCTTTTGTTGCCCACATATCCCGACACCACATGACTCTGGATGGACAGCACTCGATGGTCCTCCTGGTCATCGCGATCTGGATCAGTGGCAGATGTGGATTGTGGTCAGTATGCAGACCATGATTACAGGCTCGGACTTACCTCGGCTGAGCAGAGGCACAGACATGTCGGACAGGTATGAGCGGTGAGTGAGGAGTGACTGCAGACACCACTCAAGTAATTGAAATCACATTACGTTTAATCAGATTTGGTTTAGGCGTCGGACTAAACATCACATTATTATCGCTGCACTTCACTGAACCGCTGTTTATATGCATCACAACCTTGAGATGAGATGAAAGGCATAACTAAACCACTATTTTGATGGCAATCAACGCCAAAATGTGTCACTTTTGAGCCCTTTTGTTTACTTACGATTAGGCTTTGCTTTGCGTTCAACAGAGAGTGCTCTAAGTCTTTGACGATTCTGTGGACAAGAATTTGGAACAGAATTTGGACTTTGGTTGAGATATCGGTTTGGATTGAGTTTTGCGAATGACTTGAAAATAGTTAAAAATCAGTTTTATTTTTGTTGTTTCTTCAATCGACTAATTCAAAGATCAAATCAAACACCGATTGATATGATAGTCAACTATGGGTTACAAAATATACTCTCATTTTACAGACAGTTTGAACTCAAAGAACACATAATTGTGTGCAAAATATAATTAATAATTAACTTTAAATAGACTATAAATTAGAGGATAACACAAATAAAAACAAAATGAGCCAACAATTTAACCTATCAATCAGATAAGAAGCACAATTGGCAAATACAACGCTTCGCAACATTTAAAACTATGAACAATAAGAACATTTGTTTGCTTTAGTAGCCGATGCATATGAAACGAGCATGGTAATTGTTGTTTTCGTTTCACTGATCACAGAATTAACTCTCGTCCGACCGAAAAGAGATTGATTTTAACCTAGGCAATCGTTCTGGAAAAGTATCAAAATAGTTTAAAACTAGAATAAAATCTAAAAATTCAAAATTCATTAAAACCTGGCGATTATGATCAAAACAATTTACAACTTTTGAGAATCTCGGAGACCGCGGGCCCACCGGTGGTCACCGAGTGGTCGACCACCGGTTGGACTCAGATCTTGACACTTGTCAGCCGTTCAATGGCTCAATAGAGAGGCCAAACTTGGTTTCCATACATTAAGCCTATTATTAAACCTATTATTGATTGGTTTCGATGTTATTATTCGCATATTATTACTGACAATGATATAGAAAACAATGATATCTATTAATGATTTGAGAATTCGTATTATAATTTAATGCAATTAATACTGATTTAAACCTAAACCTAATTATTTGGACACTAATTGTGTAGACTATTCATCAACCGTTCGCTAAGAATGTGTGTCCCGAACGACAGCAGGACATACATCATGAACGGCACCGAAGACAGCCTCTTGTACTCAACTCTCTTCTGTTCCTGTTTCTCCACCCGAATCCACTTCCGACTCCGAGTCACCGCCGCATTCCAGGTGTTGATCCGGTCCATGCGCTGGGCGTCCGACATCTGCGGGTGGAACAGGTCGTAGTCCTTCTTATCGTATTTCACATCGCGAGACAACGAAAAACTTCGTTCAATTTTCCGCAACTCTTGTCGCGTCGTCTGCTTCATGCCGGTGATCATCAGAGCTGTTCCCGAGATTCTTCGACTCAGAGTCCGTATCAAACCGTTTGGCATTCGGAAGGCTCGACCGGTCTTTTGCGGCGGAGGAGTCGATGGCGACTCCTCCTGCACGGGACTGACCATTGTGCCCGTACCGGGCGGCTGGGAATGACCCGTCGCATGTCCGTTCGTGTGCTCGTGTCCTCCGGGGTGGCTGTTCTTTGTGATTGGAGTCTTCGGTGTTATAGGAACTTCCGAATCAGATTCCGAAGTGTAATCTGATTCCAGATCTTTGAATAGAAATTGGAAGAAATTCATGTGATATCCGGCAACCATTGCCGCTCCCAATGCAGTCGCTTCGGTCATCTTTGGCCTCACAATCTCGGCGCCGCTGATGTCGGCCAATATCTGGCAAAGAAGGTCATTGCTGCTCATTCCACCGTCGACTTTGATGCCGGACCCGTCCTGTCTCATCATCGTCAGGATGTCGTTGGTCTGAAAGGCCACCCCTTCCAGTGTGGCCCTCACTAAATGGCATTTTCGGCTGAACTGTGAGATTCCGATTATAGTTCCGGTGGCGTTGGCGTCCCAATACGGCGCGTACAGTCCTGGGGAATGACTTGTCGTCACATAATGTGTTTCAAGACAGACCAAGAGAAGCAAGATAGCCTGTACCTTGAAATGCGGGCACGAAGAACAAACCGCCGGCAGTGTTATCCTCTTTGGCAATGCTTTCTATCTCACCGTAGCTATGAATCAATTCGAGATTGTCTCTGAGCCACGTGACGGCCGCACCAGCGATGGCCACCGAACCCTCCAAAGCATAGCACGCGGGACGTGACCCGAGTTTGTAGCCGACAGTTGTCACCAACTTTTGTTTGGCCTCTTTGGACGCACCTTTGAGAGCACCGTGAACTGGTCCGGGACCTATGTTCTGGATCAAGAAGCAACCCGTGCCGTAGGTCACCTTGGCCATCCCGATGCCGAAGCACTTCTGGCCGACCAGAGCAGCGCATTGATCGCCGATCACTCCAGTGATGGGCAGCCCCTTGAGAGGTCCGCACTTGATTTCGCCGAAATAGTCAGACGAGGGCTTAATCTCTGGCAGAATGTGTCGTTTGATTTTGAAGAAGTCCAACAAATAGGGGTCCCATTCGAGTGTCTCGATGTCCATCAGAAGAGTACGGCTGGCGTTGGACACGTCGGTCATGTGATTGCCGGTCAGCTTCCAGAGCAGCCACGAGTCCACTGTCCCGAAGAGGAGCCGCTTCTCGGCGATGGCGGCGGCGATGCCCGGGATCTCATTGATGAGCCATTTGAGTTTGAGAGCACTGAAGTAGGTCGAGATCGGGAGTCCGGTCTTCTGTTTGAACCAATTCAGGTCACGACCCGGGATGTGGTCCAGAATGTGATCGACCAAATCGCTGGTGCGGTTGTCCAGCCATACAATGCAGTTGTAGAAGGGATGACCTGTTTTGCAATTGCAAGACATGTTACAGTCGTCGGCAATAATATTGATATTCACATCATTTGAATGTCCTTGCTCAATCTTCTAAATGTTTACATGCATTCAAGAAGCTTTTATCTTATGATCTCTTGTTAAATATCACGAATCCCTCAAAGAATTCTCAACTCTTCTAAAAATACAAAAATGCGAATAATTTGTTTCTGGATATTTGGCTCATATAATAGGGAATTAAAGGTTCTGACAAATAGTTAAATTTAGTCCTTAGTCTGAGTGCTGACGATAAATGTTGCAACAATTTGGACTATTGTCAAGAACAAAATGGCCACTATGGTGCCGCTTTCCTCATTCATCTAGCTAATGATCATTACCGATCAACCAGCTAATGATTACCGAACAACTGATTGTTACCAAAACAAAATTCCAATTTAATGTCAAATGATATCTATTTTTAATTTGAATCCTGTGTTCGACTCCAATATTGAGCTTACGATTGAATTTTGTTGTCAATTGGCTTATCGTTGACAAAGAAAAACATTTCCTCGAATATAATTCAAATACGATCTGGTAATAGATCTGACTAATGATCGCGTTTTTAGACTTTCCGTCTCATAATAACAGAATATTTGTTCTTCTTTTGTGTCTCTAATCGATTAAATCCGTTGTCATCGATAATTGACGAGTCATTGGACAACAGAATGATCTGCAAAAGTTAACACTAGTCACCAACACTGGCAACACTGCCTGCCTTGGTCCATTTTTGTTAGTAAATAATCAAAGTCTTGCGCCACACTTGACAATCCTAGCCAACTGATCAAGATAATGCTGCCAATTATGCACAATTGCCTAATTCTGTTGAGTTTGAGCCAACAATTCCTATCAAAGGTTATAAGTCTTTCGCAATCGTAGTTCAAACGATTGGATGCACTTTAAGTCTAATATTTTGGGACCTATTTTAGGGGTTATTCAAGACTTTGGACAATAATTGTCCGAATTGTGTTTGAAATTAATGATTACTTTGAAATCGATATTTATGTAACTATTAATAGATTGATTGCATTCACTGGTCTTCACTCGATTGTAATGAATTGTACTGAACATCAGTGAAGAGCAGTCCAGAAGAGAGCAGACGAACTCAAAGTCCAAATCAATTCCAGTAAATAAAAACACCGATTAATTGCTAATTACTGACTGACGTCCGAACATGTGATTAGAATCGATCAAAACATAGTATTGTTGCGAATTCGAAGGAAATCTCGACACTATTTTTGGAATTTATCGATTTCACTGGAATATTATATAATCTAGTTGAAATATCAATTATCAGCAAGCAATATTAATGACATTTGACTGGATAATTAATCGCTTGTTGAGGTGAGTGCAGAATTAATGAGAACGAGTCTGATCTGATCGGCAGTGAAAACGAGTTTCTATCGCTTCAAGAATCGCCAGGTTTTGTGGAATTCATTATGAAATCGCATCTATTATTTATTTTTCAACCGCACGAGGAAATAATGTTCGAACGAATGCTGGCAAATGTCCTAGTAAATGTTGTGCATAAAATTTACAACTAAGACTGATTGTAATACTAATTCTGCTAGATAACATTTGAAATAAGTACAAAATACAAACAAGAAATTCGAATTGAGTCCAATGAATGGGTTCAAAGACCGACCGAATGTGTGTCGGTTAGAGTCTTTGGTTCCCAAAATAGAAGAATCGGCCGATCGGTCGATGGGATGCTTACCGGTGTGCTTATCCCAGATGATAGTGGACTCCCTCTGATTGGTGAGACCAATGCACTTGATTTCACTGATGTCGACATTGATGTCTTTGAGTTTTTTGGCCACCATTTCGATGCACTCGACCACCGAGTTGTAGATCTGAACCGGGTCCTGCTCTACCCAGCCCTCGATCGGCAGAATGCGCTTCACTTCCATCTGATGGTAAGTGACCAGTTCGCCGGTGGCCGCCGAGAAGACCAGGAATCGCGTGGAACTGGTGCCCTGGTCTATGGCACCGACCAGTGGGCCCAACGTTGCCATTATTGCACTGATTATTAGACAACTAATTCAGAATCACGTTAACCAGAACCAGAACCAGAATCGAGAGCAATGAGACAATCGATGCTCTTCTCAACTATTGTCGGTCTGTCCGCACATGACTTCTCTTTTATATAAATAGCTTGGATTTAAAGTACCGGCAGTTTTATCACAACAAATGTGAGACTTTCGCCAATTATTTTGAAGGCGTTTGGAGTTTAGAGTTAGAACTCTAGTGCTGTGACGAAGACATGACTTCAGACTTGAGACTCGGAGTCGGAGCCGGTGTTAAAAAATAGACCGACTTTGGATCCGATCCTCGATTGGGATAACATTACGCGTTGTGGCGAACGGCGTATAAGACTCGAGAAGAGGAGACACACCACTACTTGACTCCAGTCATGAGCACTAACGTCACCACTGCTCACAACTGCCGAACACTTCTGCCGATCGAAGGCTGCGATTGCCGAGGCTTTCAAACGTGTTTTGCACTCACAAACTCTGTCCAAAAGTCTGTCCGCAAAAATAAAAACAAACGCCTTTCACCACAAGAGCCAAGTTATGATTGCGCGAGTCGTGTCGGGACTGACATTACATTAACTGACAATTCAATAATTGATTACATCACTGATGACAATCATTGCTATTCGACTATTCGTCGGAACAGAGAAACCATTCAAGGCTTCAATCGTTGGCTCGACTTTCCTAGACTTCAGTCACTCGACTACAAGTGCACTGTCTGTCAATCGGATCGAAGTAGAGAAGTACTGGTTGGCCACCAGTGGTAGAGCTGGCAGTTGTCCTGTCGTTCAATCCGATTGTCGCCAACGAGTGTCTGTCTGTGGCAAACCTGTGCCCATCAGATCAGATCAGATGAGCGCAAATATTGTGTCACAGATTGAGTATTAGATAATAAATGGTTTTAATTTGATTTATTAGGCAATAGAGAGTGAGTTCGCTCGTTTGGAGTCGGAGTTTGAGGTATAGATTGAGTGGAACGCTCGCGATGACTGACTTCACTTCACTGACACAATTCAATTCAATTATTAGTGTCCGCGATATGCCATTTGCCGTCACACGACTGCAATCCAATATCACGGATCAAATCCAAGAGCAGTGCCGACACTGAATAAAATTGATTGATTTCGTTCACAATGTAAACGTAGAGATCGTCGGCACCGGTGCTCGCATTAGCACATCATAATAGGGCAAGACTGCACATTCCTGCTAGGTGCTGCCGGAAGTGCTCTTGCTCACCACCTTACCACCGCCAATCACAATAAAGATCACAACGATCAATCTCAACGATCAAATATAATGAATTGAGGCAACAACAACGACCTTGTCAATCGCAACAGACCTTTTTAACTCGTTAATAGACTATAATTGAATAATAGTTAAATCTAATAATCTTTAACTTCAATAACAATCAATAGTTATGTGACGACTGTTTGCGAAATCTCGGTCCGGAAGAGACGTCCCGTCGATGAGTCGTTTTTGTGGACAATATCGGTATATATGTGTCAATCGATGCGCGCATTCCTATCGACCGAAGCACTGGTGACTTCTTGGGCGCCATCGCGTTATAGACATCAGATCCCGTGTTTGCGATCGATAAGAGGGCGTGAATTTAGTGTCCAAGAGTTGACTCGTCAGCACAGAGTCAGACATCGGGCTAAATGTCTCGGAGCTGCTCAGTGGCTGACCTCAGACATGCTGACGGTGACGGTGTGCTCGCTGTACATTGTACATGCTCATTTTTCATTTTATTTCCATTCATTTTCCTTGATGTCTAACAAGTTTGAATGTGAGATTTCTATCGAGTCATTTCAAAGGAAAATTGAAATCGGCTAATAAATAATTTATCAAGTTATTTGCCTCTAAAACTAATAAATATTTACCGCAACCAAACTCTTTAATTGATTGCTCGCCAGTCCACTGATATTGCGGTTATGCATGTTATGGTCATTAGTAGCGTCAATATTTTGCAAGTTAACTATTATTTTGCATCATTAATCAGTATAATAAATAAAAGTATTTATAAAACTATATATTTTCCGACTTTTAGTCATAGAAAAGAGCAATCATTGCCAAACATTTTAAATAAACTGATAATAAGTTTCACTTTAGATAAGAGTTATCATGGATTCGAAAGTATAAGTCAGTATTTAATTTTACGCAAATTCGTTCTAGTTGAGAATTGTTGGAATTCGAATGTGTAGATTACCAAATATAAAATATAAACCGGGTATTTCCGAATTGTTCGAATGTTCTAATGGAACCAATGCCAGGCTTAGTGTCCTCTATTGGCTGACAAACACACTGTGATTAAAGTGTTGGCACTTGTGAAGTGACAATTCTACGAGATTATCAAAATATCAAGCACAAAATCGATCTTCGATAAAATCTTCGAGATCAATAATATCGATAATCGATAAAATCTTTTGGCAGACCCACTAAATCACAACTCAATTCCCATAGTCTTCTACTGCTGTCGTCGTCGCAGGCCTTCGATATGAGTTTATCACTTTTGCCGCAATCGCTACGACATAGGAAACACATAGGAAATAGCAATAATAATCTTGCAATAAACTTGTCCAAAATTACCTAAAATACTGTCCAGACTTATTTTCGAGTTCCTCTGCCAGCACGCAAAACAAAGTTGTTTGCGCACCCACTTTGGGTTTGGTATAACTCCTTTTGAAGATGTTGTTGAAGAACTTATAGAATGGCGAGAAGTTGTTGAACAAATTGGTTCGGATCAGTCCCGGATGCAGACTATACACTCGGACAGTGCTCTTCGGGCCCAAGCGTTTAGCAAGCTCACGCGTGAACATAATGATCGCTAGTTTGCTCTGACAGTAGGCCTTCACTGGAGTGTACTTCTTCTTCCGTAGGTTTAAGTCATCGAAATGTATTTTCCCGGCCATATGAAGGACCGACGATATGTTGATCACCCGAGCGTGTAATGATCCTGATAGTTTCCTCATTAGCAGCATTGTCAGTAGAAAGTGGCCTGCAAAAGAAACAATTAACCAAGAACACGCTGAAAAGACGATAATACCGAGATAGTTGGTGGCGAATTGCATTTCGTTGCCGTCGACACTCTGGCCTTCGGCACACATCATAATCCCGGCGTTATTGATCAAAATGTCCACTTTCTTCTCGTTTTCATCGATCATTCGAGCGAATTGTCGAACGGAGTCCAGCGATGATAAATCCAGATGAGCGACGACCAGTTGTGCCGAATCGTTCCGCAGCAATATGTCTCGTTTGGCCTTCTCGGCCTTCGCCACATCGCGACAGGCCATAACCACCTAGTTGGTTGGTCCCACATCAGGCATTTGCTCATTTCTAAGGCAATCCACACAAACCTTGGCTCCTCTAAGCGAGAGCTGATATGCCGACTCTTTGCCGATTCCAGAGTTGGCGCCCGTTATGATCGCAAGTTTGCCATCAATTCGGGCGTCACTTTCACACAGTTTGTTGAGTCGAAGAATATTTCGAATCAATTCATACGATATTCTGCTATACATACGAACCAAACGAATGCTTCTCATGTTTGGACTGATCTGAACGACGGGTCACAACAAGTCTAGTCGTCGAGACTGTGGTTAACGCATATTTATCGCTGTTTGTCGTCTACTTGGCCCGTATTTGAACTTGAACTATTCACCGCCAGACTTGTTTGCTATAAATAACTGGGTACTACATTTGTTTGTTTATATTCCATTCTGTAGTTTATTCAAGATTTCAAGTTTATTATATCAAACGCTTTTAGAGACGGCATTAAACTTTCAAACAGTCTGAGACTTAACACAGATATTCAAGAATTTGTTTAAAATTATGTTAAATCGCAATTCAATTGTATTTTTATTGTCGACCGTCAGTATTGAGAATCAATGAGTTTCTTCGAAAGGTTCCGAACTATTGAGCGAAGGGTTAGAGAAACTCAACTTCTCTTTACTGATAGTCGTATTGTTTGGAGTTTTCACGATTTGAAAACCGAAGTTTGCTTTCGGTTTATCGAATCGGAATTTGAAATTCAAGTAATAATTTCGGGAAACATAGAGCGCGATGGATAAGACCATCAGAATGGCAACCAATGACAAGATTGTGTTCACCAGAGACGTATGCGTGTCGTAAATGGTCACCCAATCAGTTTGCGTTCGAGTGCCACCTTCAACAACCTTTGCTGGTTTAGAAGCCGGTGCGCGACTGATTGTGGTGGCGTTGGTCTTCAGCAAAGCCGTGGGCAACGCCTGACACACGACGGCATTGGTTTCGCCGCAGGAGATGTCATTCCACGTGCCGGGTGGCCACTGATAGTTGACCTTATGGTGTCTCACCATTTCCAAGCAATACTGGGCTCCGTTATGGTTGGGCTGATTGGGAGCCCAGTTGGTGAATCTTACCTCGGTGAAGTCCGTCCAAATCCACTTGGGATCTGAGCAAACGAATCTTTAATTGGTTAGTTGTTGATCGAGGATAATACTCGGCTCGGAAATCCCGAGGCTAGAGACGATTCTTCTTGCGCCCAACCAGACGTCCACCCTTTTGGCCCACTGTTGGTATATGAGATCTGTTATGTAATCACTTTGAATCTGGGTCTTTATGGTCAGCAGTTCGGCGCCAAACGATCGGCATTTTCTGTCGGCGCTCTCGAAAGTCATCATTTGGTCAATGAATATGTAACACATATTCGTTACTTCAGTCCATCCGTTCGGACAATTGAGACCTGAATTGGAGTTGAATTGTCATTAAATGATAGATTAACTCACAAATGATTACCAAATGACTGACTAATCATGAAAAGAGTGATCAGAAGCGGCCAGAGTGGCATGGTCATTGGTCAGTTACCACAGACTGTCTGAATGGCAACTCAGCCAAGCGATGGTTACATAAGAGTCGGCACCAGTTTTTCAAGCCATTATATTCCATTAGCTCAAGTACTTGCTAGTTTCATAGTTATATTAATTTAACTTTCGATTGAATATTATCTGAATATATAATTAGATAATTAATCATTTGTCAGCTACAATAATTAGAACGTGTTCAAGTTGTGATCGCATATTACAAGTGATTTTATTTTTCCCCTAAACTAATGTAAAATTCGATTTTAATGTGGATTTATTGTAAAACTGATGACTGAACTGCCATTGGTTCGCATTGGAGGCAATATTACGGCTTGCGATGTGTGGCCCGACCGCTCACATCTCGTTATGTTTCGCTTTTGTTCAATAATTGATATATTTTTTCATGATTATACAATTTTTATGAGTCGCGACCGATCGAGTGATTGCCGTAATTATAGTAATTCACGTTTTAAGTGCCAATTTCTAAAAATATAGTCGACTAATAAAATTTGAAATAAGAAAGTCTTCCATAGGGTTCGTGTGCGGCCTCTCTGTGAGGCTCTGGTCTGAGACTTATTAATCAACAGATTTAATAATTGTTGTCTAATTAGAATACAGTTCTACTGTTATTGCCGGTAATTAATACTTATATGCCGACAGACAGTGTCGACAATAGACTAAACTTTTTCTGTTCGAACAAAACAAAAGACGTGATCAACATTTGTATTGCTGTTTGTCTGACAAATGTATTTAAACTAATTAGCAATTATTGCGCTTTTACTCGGATGACTGTCACAGTTATCGCCGTTTGATTAGCACTCGAAGTGCCCTTATTTGCCATTCGCTGAGTAGTACAACAAACCTATTATGAAATCGAACGTATGCTCTTGTATTGTCTTTTATATTCTTGCTTACTTTCTACTTCACATTCT
>JAQGBE010000969.1:0-13370 GCA_034698225.1 Scheloribates latipes | reverse complement strand
ATTACCTCGGCTATTGAGTCTGAATGGTACGGAAGGCTATCTTTAATCATAACATAGAGACAAACGCCAAGACTCCATATGTCGGCTATGAATGGATTGAAGGCCAACCGCTGAAGCACTTCCGGCGCCAAATACGCAGAAGAAGCGGTGAATTGGTCGCTGTCCAGTCTGATAGTGTCCTCTATTCTCGCGTACGAGAAATCACTTAGTTTTGGGTTGTGATTGTCAGACAGGAGAATATTCTCGAGTTTGAGATTCCTGTGCGCGACCTTCAGTGCGTGCATGTGATTGAGTCCGTCGAGAATCGAGCGGAACATAAGCCAAGCGAACCACTCAGTGAAGGAGCCGTACTGTCCGAGCAACTGAGCCACCGATCCTTTGGCCGCCAAATCCATTACCACATATATCTTGTTTTTGCTTCTTATCATTTCATAAACTCTTATAATGTTATTGTGTTTGAGTCGACGAGTAATAGCGGTCTCTCGGGACTTGAAATCGAGGCCAAAGCCATTGCGGGCTCGGTTTGAGTCAATCGCTTTGATGGCCACGTGTTTGCCATCCCTTTGGTTGGCGCCGATGTAAACTTGGGCGTAATTGCCAGAACAGATCGATGCCTTCGCTTGATATTTAGCAGTCTTGAGAAAGTTGTTTAAATTCTGTGTATCTGTCGGAGTATATAATATCTGATCTCTCGGTAACTCTTTGTAGCGTTCCATTAGTTTCTCGTAGGAATTGTCATCTCTTTTCACAAATTGCTTATCAATTTAGAGATTTAAAAAATTCAATAAAAGAGATAACTGGAGGCAGAGTTGTGGCAGACCTGGAGCTCACGCGCCAACCTGTGCTCATCAATCAAGAGATGTTCGTCACTCTCCTCCTCATTGCTGGTCAACTCAACTGTTGTCGGCTGAGCCGTGAGAATCACACTCATCGTGTTGTCGACCCTATCGATGATAATGTCCCTTATCTTTCTGTGTCTCAGATCATCCGTCACTCTATTGTCCGATTGGCGATCACCCGAACGATTCTGTCCATTAACCACATTAGGAGTCGCCTTATCTATCGATTTCTTAATCTGTCTGTCAGTCCAGCAATCGCTACAACAACAACAGAATCGACTCAAAAACGATCCCATTTTAGGACAATTGGTTTCAAAAATACACATTTGATGTTCGGTTGAAAAAGCTTTTATCGATTGATCTCATTATTAGTGACACAACAATACCTCAACGAATCGCATCTCTGGAGCATTGTTTGGCTCACATCACTCAATATCTCTTTATTTGCTGGATATTTATAAATTAATCTCTCGATAGAACACAATTTGATCTCAATTTTCCAATAATTAGGTAAAGAACTAAATGCACTAAACATTGAACGTATAGATGAACAACGATTTTGATTAGCGATAGATTTGGGCCAACAGTTATCACATTGTTCTGCGAGACAAGTCTTAGATTTTCTTATTCTTCAACTCTTTCTCATACAAACGGGATATTGAAATCAGTTTCATGTCATGAAAGCCACAAAATCTCTGTTTTGGTCATCTCTGACATCCATTCAATTAGTAATTCGATTCAAAGTAGAATTTGATATCAATTTATTTTTTATGAGTCGAACTCAATATCCCGGCTGATTGTGATTGTCTTCCACACAAACACCTATACATCTCTGTATAAATCTCTTTATATCTCTGTAAAGATAACTAATTGACGGTCGAAATGGCGGCAAACAATTAAAACCTTTATCCGAGGCTCGGATTTGTCTTTGTTTTTAATTAAATGGTAAATAAATTTACGAAATAATCTCTTTTTCTTCGGTTTATGTCAACAGAAAACCAATTTCTGAGCAAAAGGTTATGTTATTAGCAAACGATAAGGAAATCAGAAGAGGATTACAATTGCATTACAATTGCATTACTTATATTTCAATTAAAATTAATTGCATTCTGTCTTTTGTCCTCCGATTCGGATCAGACATTATTGCAGTTAATGATTCTCAGCGGCACTACTGGTCAGACCCAACAAAAACAGTTTAGCCTCCGCTCACAACACTCCCAGTGCGCCGCCTAATTGAGTCACAATGAGCCAGGATCAACATTAAACTGTACGAGACTCTGGAGATTAGCCCAATTAGACGAAAATTGCTCCATTAGATAGAAACAATGGGCTAGAACACTTTTTAAAGAAAGTCCTGCCGCGCCGGTTAGGGCTATGTACAGGTAGTTGCTGGCTCAGACGTAGAAATGTGAAGGTAATCCTTTACCGAATAGTACCGGTTAGTTCCCGCGGGAGGTAAACGGTATTCTTTATTTTTTAGGCGCTGCGACAATTAAATGGTATCTTTTCTCATTCAAATTTTGAAAATTAACAGTTAGTTTCTGTTCCGAAAGTGATGCGACAATTAATCGGTGCGACAACTAACCGGTACTATTCGGTACTGTCTCATATGCTGGTGCATTTACTTTCAGCCTTACACCAAGAAAAAAGCCTTGTGTAAATTGCTTGATCAAATATTTGACAAACCAAATTCAGAAAATGAATTCAAAGCAATATCCAGGTGCATTCTGTTCAGAATTCTCGATAATTCTAGGAAAAAACTTCAAAAAGTGTTATACATTTTTCACATAACTAATTCGGTTACATTGATCAAGGTAAAATATTCCTTAATAGTCTTGCAATTTTAGTAATTAAATAAGTAAACAAGTCGACATATAGACATGGACATTGTAATTCAAACAATTCTTTATTGAAAATAAGATCAATTTATTTATAATTAATTTTAATTAATTTAAATGTTTTATTAAAAATAAATTACTTTAAAAAGTTGACCATGATCAGTGATCACATGAACATTACAATACAAATACGGGCGATATGTGACCAGAGATTATTCACTAGAGATTTTGTGCCGTCGTTATAGTGTTCATAAACAAGGTATAGATTTTGCTGACCATTGATGAGAGACTCGACTTCCGAGAAAAGCCGATTATCACACATTTGCTCGGTTATAATCAAAATGGATTTGATCTTGTCCCAACGCAATTTGCAGTGATAATCCAGGCCGTAATCAGATGCAATATCAGGAGATGAATTGAGCCAGGTCAATTGTCAGGCGTCACAAATCTGTTGATGTGTTTCGGTGTAAATATTTGGTGACTTTAGACAACAGACCCGCAGATGGGATGTATCGGTGAACTGATGGGATTCGGTAATTAGATCTATTGACCACTTCTTTGGCTGCGTTTTCCATTAGGAACTTGGTTTGTGTGGATGTGTGTTATCTTTGGTCACAATTCGTCGAAACTGATCACCTCTTCTGACGGCTTATGAGAAATGCATTCGCGAACGGTTTGCAGAATAGTATTGACTCTTCTGTCGAGTGCTTCCAAATTGGCGTCACTCAGAACGGGATTCACCGGATCCGAGGCAAACGATTTTCTCATTAGGGCTGCGAATAATTGCAAATAATTAATGTAAAACCTAATATATATGCTATTAATGCTAGTAATATGCTAATCGACAAATCAATTACTGCTTAATCTGTTGTCTATTTCGGTAAAACCAATAACTCGGCGAAGAGTTGATTGCCTAATGACACAGCACTGGGACAGCGGCGCCAATATAGACAGTTCGTCGTGATGTGGCTGACCGAACCTGACCGGGGATCAGATTATTGCTGGTTAGTCAGCACTTCCATAGGCGAGACAACAGAGATAGCCAACGGGCAGCGCAAGAGAGCCTAGTCTTGGTTGGCTATCCCTATCCCTCGTCCGGTGATGACATACCCTCTCCCGTGATCTAAATGCAGAGGAAATGTATTGTTTCCGAAGTGCTTAAACGTTTCGTAATGGTGTCGATCCATATTGCCGATCAAGAAGTCGAGTATTGCCATATCGATCAGGTCCAACAATCGCCTTCCCTTGTCATAAGGCGCCGACTTCTTCACCACTTTATCACAATATGTCGGATCTGTTTCCCAAACGGCTTTTCGCCGCTTGTGATAAGACCTTCGGTAGGGATGTCTCCATATCTGCAATGAGTTCCATAACTGTATAATTGCATCGATAGTCACAACACTTTCTCTGTGTTCTATCAGTTCTATCGCTCTCTGCCTTCCCTTCCCTTCCCTTCCTTTCCATTTGCTTTTGTGCCAAAAACTTCCAAACCGTATGTTATCAGAGAAAAAGAAAACAAAATAATAGTTTCATTGCATAAAAAATCTCATTATTTGGAGCCTCTCTTTGTTGAGAAGTTTATTTGAAAGCTCAGAGAAAAAATCATTTCTCTTATAGCCTCTAAAAATGAATAATTTAAGCGAAACCATGTCTTTTGGCAACAATTCATCGCTACCTAACTCATAAAACTCGTAGTTATACTTCCAAAATAATAAATCGCTCCCACAATGAAATATGTAATCTTTTATCATAGTCAGGAACAGTACGTATTTAGTTGCTAGACATAATCAGCCATATGGAAGGTTAACTTGTCAAAAAATAAGCTAATCTGTGCCAAAAAATGCGTTAACGACTTGCGGAAAGAAAAACTATTATCGATTCGGTGTCTAATAAACAGAGAGAATCGGAAACATTTGGTTCGAATCGATTGGATTTAATTTTATTACCAATAATACTATACATTATGTAATGTTTGCTTTCATGGCATACCTTTCGCGGCGCTAAGTCTTTGTCGGGAAGGAAAGCGGCGAAACTGCCTTCGAGGAGGTCCGGGTGGCCGCAGATGGCGTGCGCGGTATCACAATAGTAGCCGCACTTGCCGTGGAAGCAGAGGTTATTGGCTGATGAAGACAATCAACAATTATCGACACAATAAGTTACAATGAGCTGCAATGAGTTACAATGAGCTAGAATGAGCTAGGCAAGTCAAGCTATGAATCTATAAAAACTAACGGTCGCGACTGACTGACCCAATCACTAGACTCGATGGCATTTTATGTGACGAACTAATTTGGGCTAATATAAGCTGATGCTGCATAAGCTAGGTTAATAGCGTAACTACAGTCTGATGTAGTGTTGGCACAGATGTGCCACTATTGCGGACAATGACTTACCCGGGGATATGAAAAACGTTTTGAGGAGTTCGTCGTCTGAGAGATCGTATATTTCAGAAGTCATGTTAAGCACTCTTCCCACCACTGGAGGAGCTCTTCTGAAGCCCAGGATTCTAATGAACCGGTTTTATGGCAGACAATGACAATAATGAATACACCAAAGAATGAAAAGCGAGTCAATTACAGACCGATCCAAATGAAAGGACGCGATTTCGCTGTTATGCCGCTCATAATCGGTAAAGTAAAAGTGGTTCGGATCTGTTTGCCGGTCGCGCGGAAACCTATGTTTTTGTAGCAACAAATTTGATTAATGGAGAGTTCGCTAAATCGATTCGTCTCTTGATTTTGATTTTGGTTCGTCGTCTGAAGCGGCCGTACAATCAATAAATCTTAAAAGTAATTTCCAGCACAAGTCGTCATATAATTTGCAATTCCGATCGATTCCGTACAAGAAAATCACTTCTTTGAGCCGACTTGTGCCGGAACAGTGATCACTGATCAGCGTTTCTTTGTTCAGGTAGTGGTGACCACGTTATCTGGTTAAATGACGCAAATGCCTGAAGATTTGTTATCTGCACAACCACTGGCATCAGGCGCTCCTACACATTGTGGCAATCCATTTGTCTAAACGAGCTAGCACAATGTACAATACACTACAATGCAGTGTCGGCTTACTTAGGATCTGGAGCTAACATTGTAAGTCCGATATATCCCTATTTCTATAAATTAGTTCATTTATCGATTGGCTTCATATCTCACATCATTTTGATATAGATTTTTGAATAAAAAACTTTTCTTTTTCTCATTCTTTTTCATTGCATTGCTATTATTGGGATTCAAAATAGGAATTTCTTATTCTTTATTTCAGTCAATCTTTCTTTTGAAAAGTTATTTCAATTTTTTCGAAATAAAATTTTCAATAAATCATTCGATGAAATACGAGTTATTCGAGAGAAATATATTTCTTATGATAAGTCATTGTATACCTCATCGGTTTGAATAAAGCCTGTCCTCCGTTCTCGTAATCGATAATCAATTTTAGTTGAGTTCCGCCGTCTTTTTGGCCTTAAGTTGACGACAATCGTAAGCAAAACAATCAATTATCGGAACAGTTATTGCTTGGCCTCTGAGATGACCAGAGCTCACACATCACACGTCATGTCATTGCGACCACTGTTTCGCTAATTTATCACATTTTCCAGTTTGAAAGCGATACTTCAAATATTTATATCTTAGATATCAATTTAACTCAATTTGCTGTATCGATCGTTGCCAGTTGTCCTGTCCTGTCCTGTCCTGTCCTTGTCACTCTTGCTACTCTTTTCCAGCCACTATCTGTTGCCTCGCATTCTATATCTCAACTCTAGGTTTGGCCAAACATAATATCCATTAAAATGTGTTAAAATTCGGTTAAATTTGCGGAATTGCTCGCAAATTATGGGTTAATCGTAAAGTAATTTTCTCTACGAAAGCTACCGAATGTTCCCAATTGTCTAAACACATCTTTCGATTACTTCCAGATCTCATTAAAACACATTCCGTTATAATTAAAATAACGCCAAATCCGCACTCAATCCCCGAATTTGCCGAAAGCTATTGAATTAATTATATTTTTATTAATGCCTTTCGTTATTGTGAGCGAGAAATTACATGCAGTTTCTCTCGACTTTTATCTTTGTATCGCATTTAACGGAACTATTACTACACTAGAGTTAAGTTATACTCTGATTTAGAAGACAACTTAAACTAGTAATTATGCAGGAATAGCCCGCGAGTATGGGCATGGTCATGTGGTCATTGTATTCATGTCAGGCTTCACAGTCTAATTTATATTACGGTAATTAGTTTTGGCTCTACTTTCTTACAAACTTCTTGGTTTAATTGCGGACTAAATCGAGAGACAGATGAATATGAGATACAAATCTAGTTAACTAATTAATTCGTTCATTTAAGGGACAATTTATTAATGTAAATATTATTGTGTGTCAGCTCTGGTCATCAGATTGTGGGACAATACAGAGAATTCTCTTCTTTTTATAAGAAAAATCTAATTGCGTTCTGATTTCGAGGTCTCATCAAGGATAATGAGCTGTATAATTGCTATTCATAAACCAGAATGCTACTTTTTATGAGTTCACAGCCAATTTTATCTCAATTGTTTGCAAATAAAGAAAATTCTCTATAATTGTTAAGAATAATTAAGTGTATAATAAAAGGCAATTTACGAACCGATGTGAACGATAGGCATAACAGACATATCCCTCAATAGTGCGTCGATATTCTCGTCGTTTTGTTTGTATAATTCATTTTTATATATTGACAAATGAAAGACTTCCCAAGAGCTCGAGTTCTTCCTGAATGGGAGCGAAACAATAAATTATTCAATTAATGTCGGCTCAAAAAAGTTTTGATGTATTATATGGTATTGTTTTTAATAATTCAGATTCAAATCGAAGCCAAATGTTATGTTTGGAGGCATTAGTCGCTGAAAACGAGAAATTCGCCTCTTTTAGGGTTGTCATTGATTTTTGATTAGACCTGGATTTTGTTGAAATTGTGACAAATTGTCCTTTGCTTGTGTGAAAACTAGCTAGAATTACCTAGACAAAAAGTGAGAAACTCTGAATTGCTTCGTTGATCCAAAATTTCTCAAAATTCACCATGATCATCCCATGATCAAACCTGTAAGTCCATGTCTGACCTGGACAGCTGTCAACCCTCGTCACTGTGTCGGCCCAAATGCAACACCGGTTTAATAACTTTTAGTGCTTTTCTATCTAAAGTATTAATTTATGAAATATTTGTCGCCCGCTATTAAATTAAATTACACACAGTGGACAGGCATTAAAATTGCCAAGCTCACTAATTCTAGAGTACACTATTGCACTATAGCACAGGTGATGAAAGTATAATTCCGATTTATCTAAATCTAAATTTACAATGTTGTTTATCACGACTGCTATAATACTAATGACTACGAGTTGGCCGATATAGAGCCTCGCAGTGAGTCCGAGCACAAACAGAGCTATTAGCAAGGCTAAATTGCAGTAATCATAAGTTACATTAGTCTTGGTCTAACAGATTAAAGTGAGCCATCATTTACTGTTTGCATGTTATGTGATATTTAGCCGACGAAAACGAGTGGGACTTAACTGTTCTCACAGTCTCTCCTCTGAAAGACATTTAATTCACTGTTTATCAAAATATTTTAGTGAACGTCAGATTATGTGCTTATTTATAGTCTGAGTCGTGAATCGAGTGAATCCACTAATTTCGCATAAATAGCGGTCAGAGTTGGCGTCGGTTGGCCTGAGCTCGGGATCCAAGCCTTGGAGTGTTTGAGTGTTTCGAATGTAATTAACTCAAACTCTCCGAACGGAAAGTTTGATTTCACTGCACCTCAACATTCAATATAACATCAATTCTTTGAGATTAGATTTTCTTATATTAAACGCAAAAATATATGAGAAATATTCAAATTAGTGTCTGATATCGTGTAAAATTTAAATTAGTTCTGATGCAAGCGTTCGCCAGATAAGGATCGGCAGCACGTAAAGAGTTAGCTTGATGTTTCTAATTATATTGTATGTATGGCTAAAGGAATTAATTTTGGGTATGACCTCAATCATGACTGCAATGATGCAAAAACATTAGTCAAAATAAACTAACGTCTCATGTCTTTAGTGTCTGTCTTCGTGTCTTCGTGTGTGTTGTCGAACAATATGCGCCAAAATTAGAATCACTTCGAGTGTGCGATTCGGTTTCAATTAGTTTTGTTTCTCAATTAGTGTCTATGAGTGGCATCAAAGCCACCGATTTGTGTCTGACATCAGATTAATTACATAATTGTAATTATATTAATGATAATTGATATGTAATTAAACGAACGGAACGGATGTGACAGCAAACCTATTATTTGCATAACTCAGGCCAACCGTTAGAGTCAACGCTTGTAATTATCATCACATAAATTGCGATACCGTTTAAGAAGCGATCAATTATTTTGAGCGACAAATTAGCGAATGAGACAAATAGTGGCCAAAGAATGCCGATCGCAATCCAGGCACTTATCGAGTCAGTCAATCTCAATGAGTACTTACTCGGGCTCTATGCCTAAGACATGTGCCAACGACGGGTACGTTCTTTTGCTGGTCTCTTCAGGACTGGTCTCTACGTTAATAATATGCGCCAAATCTGTGAAGTCGTCGAAATCTAATCTCTTGTCTGATATGTCTTTCGCCGACTTCTCTGACTTATCATTGATTACTTCGGAGTATTTTTCTGCAAAAGTGTATAACAGAACCAAAAGAATAATTAAATTCTTTTCATTAATTCGGAGAATGAATTCATTTTTCATTCGTCCGATCATTAGCTCAAAAGTCAATTTCATTTCGCGTTTATTGTATTCGCGACGAAACTAATGAATGCATTTCGAAGTGAAGTAAACTATTTTTTGTTCGCTATTCGGTTCGACATTCACTTACTTTTGGCAAAGTTATGCGTTTCAGTGAACGGCGGACTACTTTGTTGATGGCCTTCGCTCTGTTTCTGAGTTTGTTCCAACTCTTTTGACATCTGTCTGTAGAGGAATCGTCTCTGGAATGGCGTCAGTATTGGAAGAGAAGCCGCTCTTTCAGACAGTTTGGAGAATCCGAGCGAACGGCTGCACAAAACACGCGGTTAGGATGTGTCAGGTGTTTGACAGCACTGGCGATGACATACCTGTAGTAATCAATGTCTTGTATTCTGGTGGTCATCACGAAGAAGACGCAGAGCACACAACACATGGCACAGATCAACAAAACCAAAATCCTTTCTTTTAAACGCATTTTCGATTTTGATTTCAGTCATCAGTAATGAGAGACCAAAATGAATGGCAAGACATCTAAAAGCGGTTAAACTTTTTCTCAATTCATATCACTTTTCCGGCAGAATTAGTGCTGACTCGCAGTCAACCATCAGATATGGTCTTCGATTTGCTTCTGCGGCCAAATTCAGATCAACTGAACAGATATCGGACTCATTTCGTAACTGATTTAACAGGAGAGCCATTTCACAAGAATAAATTGCTTCGACTTTAATATTAAATATAAATTGAGTTAAAAACCTTATATTTCTCTCTTTAGAATCGATTCTCAAATATATAAAAACTTTTTAATAAAGAATTTTTAGGGATATAATAGAATATTGTCGTCGGAGTCGAGTCAGGACTTAGAGTCTAATGACAAGAATCAAAGCATTTTTGATGTCTTTGGTCGGCGATTATCGCACTTTTGTCGCCACTAATGACTGCATTGGTGTCCACAAAACAAACCAATCGATTAGAGAACTCGGTTTGTCGTCTGAATAAAGCACTTCATATCGTGTAATACAGCGACAGCGTTAAGTCGGAGCACAACCCGAACAGTAATCCAGGCATTGATATAATGGGCAATGAGTTTGCAGGTGATGGCTATGAGAGGCGAAACAGGCGTTTGTCTGCTCTGATGTGAACTTATTGTGTGCACGAATGCAGTCGGAGTTGTAGTTGGAGTCGGAGTCGGAGTCGGAGTCGATGCCGACCAGACTTTGCTCTCAGAGCTCAGTCACAAACAGTTTTCTCGGCTGTAACTCAAGTAGTGATTCGGTGTACGAACGCTATACTCAGGAGACGATGCACTGCACTGGCAGTGGGTTTGCAGTGAGTGAGCGCTCACTCACACCGAATGAGCCGCGAATTATTGGTTTCGTGAACTGAGAGAAGACGAGAGTTGTCTTCAGTCAAGAGTGGCTGAAGTGTCGAAACTGTGGAGGAGTGGAGACATGTCAGCGATATTACGCTCACTTTACCGGTCAATAATGTATTTAATCATCAAATATTCAGTTTGCACTTTTAATTGCACATAAAATCGATCCGAAGCGATCAATAATTGACCATGCACACCCACAAGCACAAGCACAGTGCGAGCACAACTGGCTCTGGCACACCATCGCAGCGACAAATTCTGTCGGAGTGATGAACTTTTTACATATCGTTTTACAATTGATTAGTCGGTCGGTGTTTGGTTTACCTGACGATCGGTCGCGTTGTGAAGTGAAGTGCACTCAACTCTGGTCGGGAGTTATCTTCCAATTATATAACCGGCGATAATCATAATTCTTTGGTCTAATGCTTTCGAGAAATTATTTATTAGCAAAACAAAGAATAGTTTGATCAGTGATATGATTCGATTCAATTAAAGTCAATATGTTTTAGCGGCGATAAACGCGACGACTGAACAATATTTTCCGAATCGTATTTACTATAAATTCATATCTTGAATGATATTTTTCATTTCATTGGCATTCGAGTTACGAATAAATAAATGAAACGCAAAAATATTTGACTTTATTTTCAATGTTTAGTGGAATAAACAGAAGAGAAATGTATTTGAGATTAGAGTTAGTCGTCTGAATAGTCTGTTGTGTTTGTTCGCCGAATCTAACCAACAGTTATGTAGTTATCAGTCGAGCCTTATATACAGGGCTTGACATCAGATATGGCTCTTAAGTAGTTCTGACAAAACTATCAAACGATATAATGTTATCGAGTCTTCGGTCTCGACTCGAGTGCAGCCGTTTATGGCTGTGCGGAGAGCCGTACACAACAAAGTCGGAGAACAGTTGGGAAGCGACTAATGGAAACAATGTCGGGAACGGCAGCGAAGGTGTGTTACCAATGGATACCAAGAGATTGATCTTCTGGTGAAGAATTCCAAACTCAACATTGCGTTCAAAGTTTAACTTTTGCCTCCGACTCGAGGCTCTCTTGTAATCGATTTACGTTCACTTCAATTCTTAGATGTATTTTCCGCCAAATTCTATACTCAAAAAATTGTTATTCGCATCCGTTTTATCGCTTTTTACAAAAAATATATTCTAAAATCAAATAACTTTCAGTCCAAAGGTTTTTGAGATAATAAACGAAATTAATTTCGCGAAACGCCGTTTAAAGCGAAAGTTTTGTTTCATAAGAGACGGACGAAAACACTTTCCACTCAACTCTTATCACGTATGCAAAGTCATGATGTCTTCGGTGTCCAAACTTTCGTCGCATACATCAAAAGCCATTATTTCCTCGATAACTCACTTTTAGGCCAATTTATGCTCAATTTATCGATAGTTTGAGATTTATATTTCTGACTTATAAAGAGCTTTTAATCAATTTTATATTTGATTTATTCCCAAATTATATTTGAAATCGACTTTTGGTTGAATATTTGAGACACTTTTATGATGTTGTGTTAGTTCAGAGGCTTTTGAATGAGAAATCAGGTAAACCTCTTAGAAATAATTTCAATGACGTTTGAGTAAACTCTTTTGAATGGCTCCGGTGATTGTTATGTTTCAATTGTAGCAATGCAGCATGGCCAATGCATAAATATTTGTGCTCACCATTCAATTTGCTAGTTCAGCATGTTGACTCGAAAAATTATTAGCGTTTACATCGATAGATAACCATCGGATGTGTGGCGCACTGCAAACAAGGCTGTTCTGAATGCTCTGCTATTTACAAGTTTGCGATCAATCAATTGAGTGATAATATCGCGCATTAGTTGTCGATTGTCCTCAATCTCCGCTCCAATCGATCCCAACCTTCGCTTAAATTTAAAGTATTTTTTATCCGTTCCACGAAAAGTAGTTTATATTGAGTTTCGTTTCAGTGATTAATCTTTTGCTGACTTATAAATAGCAACAATCAAATGGTAACCAGAATTGGCACTCAAACTGTCGCAATGGTCCGCACTTACCTTGCCTCGAACCAATCGAATCACTTGATGTGACGGTGCACTCTTACATCAAGTGATAGGTTCATCAATCGAGTTCAATAAATGCAATTGATTGCAACTAGCTGAACTTGCACAACCAATCAATAGATAAGTCCGGTGTCACACATCGAGTTGCATGTGATAGGTCACTGAAATTATTCGATTATCTATTCGGACAGATTTTGATATGACATGTCTAGTGATCGATGTTGAATGAGACAGCTCTTCATCTTATCTTAAAGCTCTCTAAACAGGTTCAATTTGACTAGTAACTAGTTAATCCTAACTAGCTATATTGAAGACTAGCCAATCATGCCTTGTATAAATGATGAAAACTAGTTTTCATTTGTATTACAAAACAATCAAACTTATCTATCAATAGTGTCTAGACTTTGGTATAAATTTGACATTTGATTGATTTTAGTTTTCAATTCATTTAATTAAAGTTAAATCAATGACAAGACAACAACAACGGATAGCTTAGGTATTGTATGGCTAATTGGTAAGTGACCA
>JAQGBE010000968.1:0-13372 GCA_034698225.1 Scheloribates latipes | reverse complement strand
AGAGCTTCCTCTTTGGTTCGATCAGTTTTCACTAACATTTCTGTCCAAAGTCTTTCAGCCGAAACGCCTGATTCGTCCATAATTTGAGTCGAGTGTCTTCCGCCTCTATTCCAAAACATTTCCCAAATTCTTGCGAACCAAACTGCAAATTGAATTGAATTGAATTATTTAAATTTGGATATAATTTTAACAAATTGTGCAAACCTTCGACTGTCAATAATATAATTGTGAGTAAAACAGCTGCCAAAATAAAACGAGAAGTCTCGGTTAAAATTCCGTACCACTCGAAAGTCAAGGCATAACGGGAACTGAAACACATCGAGTCCACTATCACTATTTGCTCGCTTACTTGATGAAGGCCCATTTCTTCTGCTTTCACCTTGATGATACCAGTATTTTGGCACAAATTGTCGCAACAGCCAAGAGTGGCCAGTGTAATCTTCTTTGGATCAGTCTCTGAGCACAATTCACTCAAATTGTAGTTCAATTTCATTTGACGGCACAGCCTTTTGGCGGCTCCGATGCCATAGAGTTTGGTCACACCAGTTGTCATCGGAACGGTAGGCATAATCGACGAGATTAGTGAAAAATACCATGGTTCATTCACTCTGAATGGCGTCCACAGACTAACCATGACCAATAGTCCATCACTTATTGCGCACATAACCGAGGAAATTAAGTAAATTGTGTAAATCAATGAAATTTGATTGTTTGACTTGAAAAATAGTGACAGTAAGTAAGCCATTGGTATGCAAGACATGCCGAACAATAAGAACAATAGTAGTAATGAAACGATTGATTCCATTTCGAAGAAGAATATTTCTTTTGTGTCCAACAAATAGGATGTAATCATAAATAACAGGATAATTAATTCGTGAGTAAGGATGTCGAAGATGAAGTTAGCGAACCAGTAGGTCGTCACTGACAGACCGGTCATCAGTTGAAGGAATTTCGATTTCGATGCCTTCTCTTCGATCGGAAACATGGCATAACTTGTGGCCCAAAACGCGAGTAAAGGTGGCCATAGAAATATGCAACAGATTGCGTGCAAGAGAATTGTGTGGCCAAACATCTTGGATATCCAATCGACGTTTACAATCGCGTCGATTGTCGTCGAAAGTTTGATGTTATTTCTCAATTCAGGAATGTATTGTCCGATCAGTGACTCGTACATCAAATTGATAGACATCGGCAGTGAGTGAATCATCAATGGATTGTTCCAAACTTCAAGGTTAACGCCCTTTTCAACATTGGTGACGGAACCGCCCAAAGAATAGTGAAGAGCATAATCAGTGGAACCTAACTCTTGTGCCTTGTTTTTGAGCCACTGCTCTGAATCTTGAGATATCAGTGATGTAGTCATTCCGTGTTTCTTGGCATTAGTGGCGTAAATATTTTGGCCAAACGTTCGCCACTCATCGGAATCGAATCGGAAGAAGCCATAGGTTCGGCCGTAAAGCGATAGCAAATCCAATGTCAATGTAGTGGCCGTCGATATCTTCACCGATATAGAAGTGATTAAGAATATTGCGACGAGAAATATGAGCGGAACTAACACCTGGTAAAACAAAATCAAGTTATTGCGAAACACATATTGAAGACGCTTCATAAGAATCGCATAAACTCTTTGACGGAATAAATAGTGTCCTTTGAATTTGTTGTATTTGTCGACAACAATAATTTCTTTATTCTCTTTAACGTCTGCTTGAGATCCAAGTTTGATGAAGACATCTTCCATTGTGGTCACATTCAAGCCATACGACTCAATGCCCAGCTCTTGCTTTCTATCGTCTAATTCATCAAAAATTATTGGGAATTTGTTTCTATCGCTTGGTTTCACCGAGTTTTCCGATTCAAGTGAAAAAATAATTTCGGTTTTGCTGTCATTTTTCAGTTTACTTTCAGGCAAATGCTTTTTGAGCACACTATCAGTCAGCTTCAGATTGAAACTTTCGGACTTTGAGATTCTGAGCGAGTATCCAGCGCCAAACTTTCTCTTTAGAAACATTGGAGATCCGTAACATTTGACTCTTCCCTCTGCCATAATAGCAATTCTGTCGCCCAAAATCTGTTCGAATGAAGGATTTAGTGTCAATGGCTTTGTTGTAATGTCAATGACAATGCACTCACATCCGCCTCTTCCATGTAATGAGTGGTTATCAGTATTGTTCTCTCTTTCCTAATGTTGTGTAAGATATCCCAAATGGCTCTTCTGTTTTCCGGATCCAATCCAGTGGTCAGCTCATCCATGATCAAAACCCTGGAGCCTCCGACCAGAGCTATTGCTAAACTCAATTTTCTCTTCATTCCACCCGAAAGTTCATTACTGAGAGAATTTTCTTTGTCTTTCAATTGTATTAATTGCAATGTTTTATCGATTTCTGCATTCACTTCATTACTCGGATAGTCTTTCAAAGCGGCGAATAACCTGAGATGATCTCTAACCGATAGATAGTCGTACAAAACATTGTCCTAACAATACATTAATTGATTTTCAATGTTATCTTTCAAATGCAACTCATTATCAAACCTGAGGACACAATCCGATACTTTTTCGGGCGGTTTTGGTCGAAGTGACGATATCGTAGCCATCGATATGAATAGTTCCAGACGTTGGCGGATATAAACCGGTAATCATATTCATTGTCGTTGTCTTTCCGGCGCCGTTGTGTCCCAACAGAGCCGTGATTTGTCCCGAATATATGTCGAGCGTTACGCCAAACACTCCTTTATTGGCACCGAAGTTCTTCTTTACGTTGTTTACGGCAATTGTAACCTTGCTATTTGCTGGTCCTTCTTCAATAAATTCATTTCGGATATCGGGCGTGATTTTGTCTGTTTCACGGTCTTGAGTTTGGGGACAATAATAAGACGGAAGACATGGAAAGTAGAAGGGTTTGGGTACTCCGTATTGCATCCACACATTGTCCAAATACCAAATGACAAGAGCATATAAGAATACAGAGAGCATCTGAACGGCGATGACGTGTGCGAGTGTCAAACTGCCAAGCTGACCGTTCTCTTTGAAAAACCTGTCGATCGCAGGCGTCTGACTGACCGAAACCCATCTGAATAATACCGAAAGATTCCAATTTAGGGCAACACTCGGTATCAACGAAGTTATTAGTCGCCACTCGAAGAATTGATACGAATTGCAACCGAAGGTCGGATCCAATTTGATTAAGGGTGCGATGAGCAAGATTATGTTGACCAGTCCAAACATTTCGGATGCCAGCGCTGGCGTATGGAATAGAGTGCTGAATGCCATACAAAACACAATGGTTTGGACACTGAATGCCATGAGAACTGTGAACAGGAGAAACCAATTTTCCATTTGATAGCAACTAATAGCTAAACAAATCGATATAATGACGGAAATGAGGGCTTTGAGGCAGAAATAATCGAAGAAGTGGGACAACCAGAAGACGATGTCAGACAAACCCATCGTTCGCATCATTTCTCTGATTTTAGAAGACTTTTCTTGGACAAGGGTGCTGACCAAGCGAACCACCATGGGCATAATGCCCGCACAAATGGCCAACGTGAAGCCTATTGGTATATATTTGATCAGCCAATCTATCTCTGACTTGGGCTTAAATCTGGGAAATTCGATGGCACTGACGCTCGTCGTTGTTGTGCGGTTCACATTGTGACCATTGGCCAGACTCGACAGAAGAGCTTCGTTCAGACAAATTAAGAGTTCTCCTAAGCGTTCATAGGGTTTGCCTCCAAAGACATATCCTGTGGATGAGTCTGAATACAATTCTTCGATATTGTCTTTGAAATCACTTTCGGCGTTGAATATGATATTTGTTCGGAAGACTGGCGACTCAGTGGTGGGATAGGACTCGATTGCGACGCCAAACGATGTCTTATCTGCGCTAACATTGGCTTTTAGTTGAGTGATATCGTTGGGAACCACGAAAACTTTTTCTGAATAGAATGAGTAATTCCTCATAAATTCATATCTCAAGAAAGGGTCGAACAGCGGATCCAAATAGCTTTTGATGTCTTCGGCAGTTGAATCGTTGGCAGTGATGAACACTTTGTTAAATCGAGGCACCGGTGCGTTGAGAGACACGTGTAATACTCGATTGGCGTCTTTGAATTGCGAGACACTCTCGCCTTTGCCGGTGTTGTCCGTCATTTGATATAACAAGATATAGAAAGACAAAACCATCGCATAGACGACAGCAGAGCCGACCTCGACTGATGCCAAACACGGGTTCTTGAATCGCAACTTCCAATTCTTCCAAATCAGAATAGATAACTGTCTGAAGAATGACATTTTACACGACCAGTAAAGTGAAGTGAAGAACCAGAATATAAATTCAAGCGTTGGAGAGCTCGTGATCTCGAGAATGACCGGTCAGTTGACATCAAATCGAAACCTAACGCGCTATACGTTATATTCTGAGCACACATATACGATATAAGCACTAAATAGCAGATATGCACCCAAAAGATGACCAAATCGTCTTTCGGGTCGTCCATATCTTCTCCCACTTCACAAACTTTTTATTAATCAGATTACTGTTCAAATGAATAAAAATCGAATTTTTTGAACATGTATAATATCTGTACTAATGCTGGTGATGCCAAAGTATATGTATGGTCACTCATTTGATCAATCAATGCAATCAAAGCAATCAAAGTAAAACCATTCGAGACTCGGTTTGTGAACAAAGCGCGCGACAACTCATTCACAGAATAATCAAATTTCGTTTCGAATTGCAAATCAGTTCCACACTAAGACATCAATTACTTCGAGAACTAGTCCACCGACAGAATGGTAAAGAATAATCAGACCAATCCTAAGCCAAACAAGAAGTACACCAACGAAGAGCTCACTTCTGCCCTGACTTTGGCTTCTATTATGACGAACGAAGACTTGGAGCAGAGCCCGACAGGTCTCGGACTGAGTGAAGTCAAGCCGAGTGAAGGACAGAGCCATCCGCCGACCGAGAAGAAGAGGATTTCCGATGAAAGTCTGAAACGACAAGCAAATGAGGCCAACTTCGATGGCAATCCGTTTGCGTCGGCCCAACAGAAGTCTGGGTTATACCCATTCGGCGGCGTTTATCCCATTCATCCGATGGACGCGTCCTATGGTTTTCCGCAGTGCTATCCTTTCTATCCGATGCAGAACTTCGGACCGACTGCGGCGCCGACTATTCATCCCAACTATGGCCCGATTCCTCAGATAATGAATTGCGAGACTATGTCGTCGCCGATGTTCGCCAATTGCGGACCAATGGCTCAAATGGCGGCCAATTTCGGCCCAAATCAGCCACCAGTGAATCAAAACTGGCGGCAATGCCCGTATTGTTTGGCGCCCAACGCTGCCGTCACTCCCAGCCAGCAGTTTGTGACCTCATGTCCGATGAATGCCGAGGGATCTCAATCGGCGGCCACTTCGAAGAATGGGTCGCCTCAACACCAGATCGGTGGACAAATCGGTGGCGATATGTTTGCCGCACCACAAAAGTCACCAAAAGAAGGCTCGCCATCGATGCCGACAAAAGTCTCGGACGAATGAGTCGATTGATTGCTCCGATTATAAAATGTATTAAATGTTTTCAACAATTTTGTCGATTTTAGCAAAATTATCAAATATTTGTTCAACAAATGTCTTATTATTTGAATATTTAATTGTATTTCAATAAATCTAAACTCAGTTTAAAATCAGTTTCATTTGCGATCAAATTGAAAATTGAATCAATTGTTGACAAATTAGAGCACTTTCACCACCTTTATGGCAAAGAAGAAGAAAAAGAAGTCCAGAGGCAATAAACATAGCCATGGTCACACTAGTGGTCACACCAGTGGTCAGCCGCAGGTGGAGATGCAAGAAAAGATTCCCGAAGTTCAATATCTGCCAGAGATACCTGGCCAATTTGAGCTAGGAACTGTCGGCGAAGCCATGGATTCTTGGATTCCGACTGAACCAGAGCTTCCAATTATTCCAAATTACTTTGAAAGCGGTATTGTCTCTGAAGCGGTTCCTCAATCACCCTTTGGAGTTCAAGAATATGTAGAAGATGTTCCAGAGCACTCACCAAAGTCATCACAGAGATCACCAACAGGTTATCCGAGTCCTGCCTCTTCTTATGGTAGAAGAAGCAATGAGAGTCTATGGGCTGAGGCAGCGCTTTTCAGGTCGGCTTACGCCCAAAGTCCATCCCTACCAGAGATAAGAGCACCCGATATAACGACTCCACAGCCGACAAGTCCACAGCCTTTGGGGACCAGTGTTTTGGACACTTCTTTCGACGCGACGGCTTGGGATGTGAGTGCATCGCATCCCTTAAGCTCTGCCTCTCGACTGACCCAATGGTCTCCCAGTCCTGCCAGAGTCAGACCGAGCGGACCCACCGATTTCGATGCCTTGATGCAAAGTATTCTCGGCTTTTCGGCCATGGGATCAGCGAGTCCCCTGGCTAATCTGTCGGCCCAGTTCGAGCTGACTGACGATGAACGGTATGAGCGGAGCGCAGATGTCAATGAAGACATCGAACACATGAAACAGAAGGGCTTTATTGTCGATACCAACAGAAGAATAGGTTTTCTGTTCACCGGATATTTCGGATATGCGATCGTCAATCAGAGCGATGCGAAGGGCAGAGCATTCAGTTTCGCAGATGTGAACCAACCGTTTGTCGTCAAATGGGTTGAGAGCGACGCCTCCAGAGGTGACAACAGTTGCGAGTTGTTCGACATCGAGAAATACATTCTGGGAACCAGTAATCACGACAATATCGTTTCGCTTCGGTATGCCTTCGGAATGGGCCGTAAAACTCAGGTAAAATATAGTAGGAATCCGTCGCAAACTTTCACTTCATCGCTGAGACAATATCTGATTTTGGAATTCGCAGACTCGGATCTGGAGACCTACCTCGAGAGCAATGTGGGCAACGTCTTGGAGAATGACTGCATTCGAATTATGAAAGGACTGCTCTTCGGTAAGACTCACGCGAGCCGACAAATGTGACCAAGTTGCTAATCCGTCACTTGTCTCTTTGCAGGTCTCAAGTATCTTCACGACAGATTCATTTTCCACAACGACATCGAAGCGAGAAATGCGTTAGTCTTTCAAAGTGACGACCAATTGGTGGCCAAATGGACTGATCTGAGTAATGCCATAATATTGGACGGCGTCCACCCATCGCAAGCGCCAACAGCCATCTACAGGCAGGCCCTCTGTCGAAGAGGTGATATCGACAACCTGGACCAAGTCTTCCAGATGGTTATGATGTGCAGTCATCTGTCAGATCAGCGCAAGCAGAGTCTCGAGAAACTGATCGCTCAATTGACGACAATCGCGGACTTGACTGAAATCAACGATTCGTTTGTTTACTTATAGAGGAATAAATGTGAAAAACTAATCAATTGACGGCTATATTAGCGCATTGTCTCACAACAGCGACTCAAACAGTACTTTCATCCGGGATGTGACGAGTCATTTGCGGTCTCGGAATTGTTGACTCGATGCTAAAAGTATGATAAGTGCGTTCTTCAATTGAACTTCGCCATTTTCTTAGGTCACAATGGATGTGAGGCTGATTTGCTACATCTGGGTATGTCTGGTGGCCAACCAGTTGGCGGCCACCACCCCGTCAGCCGACTGCGGATCACTTCACACATACATTAGACAACGACTCAAAGTGTTTATGGAGTGTCAGAACAAGACCTGTTGCTGCGAATGCTACCAGAGAAGACCTCTGTTCACCACCCTCTGGAAGCCTGACCATTGTTCTTCTCAGTTGGCAGATATGGTGATGAAGGCCAACAAGAAGTGTCAGAACCAATCGATGGCTGTCGGCAAATGTCAGAAACAGCGATACCGCAAATACTTTGTTATAAAAGAATCCCATGTTTTGAACGAAATCGAAGACTTCAGACCCGAAGACATCCGAGTCGTGTCCAGTGATATGAACTGGCGTTGGCTCAGCGTCTTCATGATGGCTACTGTCATGTCCTCTCTCTTCGTCGTCATATATCTGACCAAATCGCTGCTCGACAGTGAAGTCAAAAAGCCATTGAACGCGATTCACGACCCGAAGCGACGAACAGAGCCTAACATTTATGCCTACATTTGAAGACATTTGTGTCTCAAATGGGTTTAGTCTTAAATAATGGTTTGCTTTTAATTAATGTTCATATTTATAGCGAATAAAATGCCAATGAAGTACATTACAGTCGCAGATCATTTCCATAGCAGAGTCTGGAGCCGTCCCTGACCTGGCACTCAGTCAAAGTGCTGTTCGGGTCGAGTCGGGCCTCGTCTGGCAAACAGAGCCAGTCTTGGGTCGAGTCGTTGAGTCCGACCAATGTCCTGATCAGAGCCAGCAGTCGGTCGACAGTAATGCTCGGATAGACTGATAGTCGGATTGCCTGACCTTTGGCCACGACTTTGATGTGAATCAACGAAACTTCATATTTGTATCGTTTGTCGAGCCTTTCGCTCAACACTTCTCTACAACTCTTCTGAGACATCACTTCACACCTAATGACACAAAGTTTGACATATTTTCAAATGAGTTTAATTCAGATTTTGATTAACACTTATTAAAAAAAATTGTTTGACATTTATCTCTGGTTTGAGTCAATTGCGAGGACAGACATGTGGTCTGTGATAAGAGACTACTTAAGGACACAAAGCTAAAGAAAATGTAAACATTTGGAAGATATCTGACAACTGAGTCAAACCAAGGTTATAGATCTGCTCGAAGTCAGGCGCGAATCGCTATTAATCTCGGCCTTAGTTGAGCCCAAACTCGCCGAATGGGGTCTCTTCTCGAGCTCTTCTATAACTCCCAGACCTTCGTCTATAACTCGATCGACATTTGCTTCGCCTTCGTCTGAGAAGTCGTCTTCAGTCGAATAACTCTTATTACTCGACTCGATTGACTTCAATGACTTCAGAGATTTTGTCTTTTCATTCGATAGAATTTTAGTCTTATCGGTGAAGAAATTTTCGTCGACTTTGTATGTCTTTGGCGGCAATTTTGGAGGACTTTTCTTCGACTTTTCACTTCTCTTCCAACAGATGTAGAAAAACAACAAAAGAGCAAATGTGGGCAAAAGAATGGCAGAGAAGACGCCCGAAAGTATCAGCGAATAAGTGACCACTTTTATGCACTGAGGGTCGACACCCCACGACCAGAGGCCGTCTTCCCGACACCGGCGCGCTTCGTAACCAATGAGCCGATAGCCCTGGTCGCAGGAGAACCTGACGATAGTTCCCGGCCAATACCGGTTCTCTGACTTGCGGCCATTCATCGGCTTGGAAAGTGCCGGACATCGCACTATCTGTTCGTACCATAACATTAGATGGAAATCAATTGGCCTTAACTTTCCAATCATTGTCTAATCCTAATCAAGTCTCACCTTTTCGTTGACCTCCTGTTGCATATTCTGTGCCAATGCCTCGCTCTTCTTGGTCTGTTCGCTATAGGAACTGTCGTGAGTGACCACATAATCATAAATACATGTCTTGGAATCGCTGCAAATGCGGTCGACATCAGACAATTCACTTATGTCCTGATCTGTGATATCAAACTTGGGTTCGAATTTGTAATCGTCATAATGCGAGTGAGGAATGACATCGTGGAAGAAAAGCGATTGTGGGATATGTTGCTGACGGGTCTCTTGCAGCCGATACTTCTGCGCAAAGTCATAATGAATTTGACGCGGGGTCAACGAGTCTGGTCGCGGGCCAGGAGATCCATCGGGCATCAGAAAGTCATCGTTTGGATCGTTCGACCAGTTACCTGGATGAAGAAGTTTTGCTTAATAGTTACAAATTTGAGTGAAATACCGAACAATCCTTTAGTGTTCTTCAGGTAAGTATTCGGTAAATAGACGTGTAGTATAAGAGAGCCGACGGGACTGACAATGAGCTCAACGCCGGCACCGGAATCAAACATTGCGATCATATGAGACATATTTCTGATGCCCGCGGGCTCGTAGATCGTCGCTCCCCTCACGTGAATCGACCGCATATTATCGGCCCAATAGAAGAGGTATTCCTTGTCGGCAATCAGAAACATCTGTCGCCACCAGCGCGCGGCCGGCGGTCTGATTCTGGGAGAGACACCAAATCGTGAGTCTTGTATATCGAATGCTATTTCGCTGAAATAGCTTTGGATGTCAGTGAAGTCGAAGTGAGCTGACCTGAACTCAACGATTGCCGAGACATTGTCGCGAACGGCCACTGCTGTCAAGTGAGTGCCATTTATGTTAGGGATCTGCTCGAAGCGGGCCTGGATGTCCAGTTTGTGCATCGGGTTGTCCACGTGAACCAACACATATTCGCCCTTTCCGTTGAATGTGTAATTGACCCGATCGAAGGTGATTATGTGAGGGTCGCCGAAGATGGAAGCTATCGACTGATTTGTTAATAGATTAGAAATTGTGCAAGTTCATACCAATCGCCGGCGGCTGGTATGAGGAACAGTCTTGCGATGTGCGCCAGTAGTTGAACATCTGACACGTGTCGCTGTTGTCCTCTTTGGCCGCCCATTTGCAGCAATAGAAGAACGGCATTATGTCGTATTGCCAGAGAGACAGAGAAGGGGTCTAATGAGACAATTGGTAATTACAAGCTGATCATGGTCAACTTGTGTCACCATCATTCGCATTTTGAACGGGTGTTTGCCGTAAATGAATGATCTGGACGGTCTTCCGCCATACATAGTGTCTGCGCTCTGAATCAGTTCTCCGTAGTCATCGTAACAGCATTGCTGACCAGAGCCGCCGACTCTATTAAATAGATGCAATCAATGAGCGTCCTCTGCAGTCCTGTCCATCTCTCGTGTCTCACGAAGGTCGCGATGTGCGGACGCAGTGTTGCGCGCCGTGATGTAAGGCATCGCACTTCTTGTCGACCACATTGCACTGCTGGTCGGGCGAGAAGCGACCCCTGTCCAGGTCAGACTGGCGCGCAGTGCACGGACACCGGAACACTGTGGTGGCGAACCTGTCCTCCTGGGACTCTTGCTCAAACCAGTCCGAGCAGAACCTCTCGTGCCATTTGGGGCCATACTCTCGACGCCAGTGTTTTCTGAAGAACCATCCTTTGAAGCGAAGAAATGTTAATTGTGATCACGGCTAACGACTGTCCAGATTGGGTCACTCTGGACGCCACTGATTACCCAAAGGCATTGGTTTACTCCATTGAGTTATTGTGAACTCTTGGTTGCTCTGATTGACACCAATGAAGCCGAAGTGATAGTCATATCGGTCTAACTTCAAATCAGGTAATCCTTGGTTCAAATCCAAGATGTATTCCCCGCTGTTTGGAATTTCTCGGACCACATCGGCCACCCATTTGACGGTTGGGTAGAGGGTATCTGTCTTTTCTTGGTATCCCCAAATTGAGATGGTCACTTTCTTGCTCCCATCCCAGATCAGTTTGTCCCAATTCCAACGAATTGTCATCACCTGGTTCTCAATGTTCAGCAAATCTGGCATTTTCTCCAAATATTCCACTTCTGGAACCCAAACGTCGAACTCTCGACGACTTTCAGGCGATTCTTACGAAACAAAATCGTATAAAAACTTTTGAGCAAAAAGTGTGCAAAACTTACGAATATATTCTCGAGTATAGAAAAATGTCTTCTCGTCTACAGTTACCGTCAGATCGATGTAACCTACGAATTGTGTTCGAGTGAGCAATCATTGGTCAGCGAATGGTTGGCCACCTTCGAACATGACGGGCGGTGTGATGCAGGAGGCGATGTTCTCGGTGAAGAATATGCCCTTCACTTTCCAGCTGTCGAACCTGCAGGTGACCACACTGTCCGGGGTGAAGCAAGGGCCGGTCACGTTCAGCATTTCGCCGCCTAAACTCAGAATATAATTGATAGAAGTGGTCAGCCCGAGTCGGTCCGGCAGGTTAGGGTCGAGGTCTTTGTTGACACAGGCGCCCGTGAAGAGGACGTCTTCGATCTGGAATATGAATCGACCCAATAAGTTGTTGCCGTAGCCCAGGATCGGGAGCAGTGATACGCGAGGGTTCTGCGAATAAGGCGCGTATTCGTAGCTCCGGGTAGAGTTGCCGGCGTTGAAACCGATCTGTTGTTCGGACAATAGAAGACTTGTACTCATAGGACAATACTTGTGGTCATAGTATTGATATACGCCTTACAAAAGCTGGCGGTCCGTTGAGGCCATCGAAATTGTCCAGATGTGTGATCCAAGTGATCCATTCGTAATTGAAGAACACAAATGTCGACATCTCATCGGTTCCGATAATCATCTGATAAGTGTTTGTCTTCGCAACTCATTTATTAGAAATCTATATTTTGAGTCAAAACCTACTTTCAGCGGCCGATCGGGTCTTTTGTTGGCAAAAGTCATATTCTTCCAGGTTATGATGACCACGAAAGTGGGCACAAACCCGGCTGAGCCCGACATCGCCGTATCGAAGTCCCAAAGTATCTGATTCTTAAAGTCTTCATCTTGTTCAGTGCCCATCTCGACGAGCCTAAAGTAAACACCCGATCCCTCCACGTCTTGTGGTATGTCCTGGTGTGCGAACCATATGGCTATCATCGACGGGTCCTCTTCTATGTTGGTGTCCGACGGAACCATTGGAAATGAAAGCGGAAATGTATAGCTTTTCATGCCTTTGTTGAAACAGACGTATCCATCCTTATGAATCTGCAAGAGTATTGAGAATGTCATTAGTGTTGCACATTGTGACCACATTGTGATCACCCAGATATAATGGAAGGCAAAACCAAAATAAGGTAATCTGAAAGGCAAGGGCTGGTCGTGAAACTGCTTCATCGAGTTAATTGTCTTGAGATAATGCGTCTGATCGAAGGGGTAGAAGAGTTGTCGCCCGTTATTAGCCCTTCCATTGTCCACATTGGCCAGTCTTGGGCTGAGTGTCGGGTAAATGAATTGAAACGCCGGACGAGTGGCTGATAATTGAAAACTATTGGAATGATTTTCGCGTTGTCTTCGCTTACCATTATATTGAGCCAAGACAATGGTGATGGCGAGACAATGTGTGGTCACCACTATTAGAAATAAGTCAATTAAATGAATCATGATTGAATCTGATTGATTGATTGAATTTGTTTGAATTCAGTTCATTTCCAAGTTGTCACTGTCTCTCGTTGTGTGTGAAAGCGACTAATTGTGTCCACACTTCGTAATACTAACTGAGCTTTACTTTGAATGCAATGAATCATTAATTGTCGGTTTAAATATGGATTAACGACATATCAAATCATAATTATTGGCGACTCATAATTGGACAAAACGAGTGTTGCATCTGATAAATGATATTTTATTAGAGACATTGGTAGAACCAAACGAAACAATTTGCTAATTGTGTTAATCCATTGATCCCGACTAT
>JAQGBE010000967.1:0-13388 GCA_034698225.1 Scheloribates latipes | reverse complement strand
ACACTGGTCAATGTCGCGCATTATTGACATCCACTCATTTGCCTATGGCCTCTAGTGTCTAGATTATCAATTAAAAAACAGGCAAACTTCAATGGCGTGAACTTTATGTGGAAAGACTTGAGTCCCATGAGGGGGTAATTTTTTCCTTTCACATAGGAAACAATGTTAAAAATTTTCCTTGTTCTAGGTGGGGGTAAACAAGGGGATCGCCAAAAAATTTACAGGGAAACCACCCTGCCCCCCCCCCTTGAGCACCACTGGCCTGATATAAACATTCAGATTATGAGAAAGCCTGGGCTTAACTAATCTATTGGCTAACAAGTCGAGCATAAATGAGTGCAATGTTGGGCTGAATGAGCTGGAATCAGCCACAATGAGCTAGATGATTCAATTAGCGCCACTCAGACCTCATCCAGGGATGCCATTGGCAGTCGAGCGACGATCACTCGGCCTCTGATCCAAACTAATTAGGTTTATAAGAGTTTAGACGATATTCACATATCGATCGAATTTTTAGCAATAGAGTCATTATTCCTGCCTTTGAATAGAGATTTCTCGGAATGAAAAGTAAGAATATATATATTTATCGATTTTTCCCTTTGGAACCGATTTTTGCTTTTAAGACCCAATACATAATCATTGGCTGTCGGTGTAAAAGTAGAGAATAGTTGAACGACAAAAAACTTCTATCAAATTGCAATACAGTATAAGAGTTGTGGTCGACATTAGTCTGCATTTGCGCCGACATTTCGCTTCAGAGTCTATTAATATTTAGACTCAGATTCAAAGTAAACACAATATTCTGTGTAATAATGTTTGGATCGGAATCGGCGTTACGTCTCATCACAACAACAGAGCATTGAGTGCATCGACGGTCCGATCGTTTCGCTCACTAATTGTCAACATTGGGAACCGTATAAACATCGATACGATATTAGAGCGATCGGGGAATAGCTGTCGCTCTGCAACCATAATATTTACGTCTTGTGTTCGTCAGTGCATTAGTGGTCCAAATGTGTGGCCAAACGAGCGAAACATCTTTATTAAAGACATATTAAACGTGTGGAAAGACATCGGCGACAGAGAAGAGGATATTTGGTGCCATCGAACAAACATTTTCACTTATTTGAGGTGAAAATCAATTTATATTACTTTCATATAATATAGTGTTTAAACCACTTATCGCTTGAATTATTGGCATTCAGTTCAGCGATTTTGCGTTGAAAAGTGCGAAACGCTTTCACTTCATCGGTAATTAATTGGCGGCAACGATGGCTTTGGCGGTCGCGTCCATCGGTTCGGACCGCTTCCAGAAGGACAACAAATTGAACTCAAACGACAGGCTTTATGTCGAAAATTTCAATTACCCCGAAAGAAATAGGGCAACGGATCGAGCAAACAATAGAACCAAATGTGCTAAATGTAGCCAAATTTTTTGGATGACATGTACTGTTATAGTGTTAGTTGTGTTCATTCTCTTGCTAATAATGATGCTCTTGGATTATTTCCTTTGATTATGACAATCATTGTTTCGCAACAATAGCCTTATTGATTGCGACCGATGTCGGGCTAACCCTTACAACCACTACTCATACGACTGCATCTGATATCTCCACTAATGCCGACTGTATTAGTGGTGAATCCGAGTTATATTTGGCGAGCCTTCACCTTCACCTTGCCAAAACTCAGTAAATTTTATTGGCGTAATAAAATACAATTATTTTGTTCAAAATATTTATAAACTGATGAATTCGCTAACTCAGTCATTCACTAATGAATAACTCTAAACACAAGTAATTATTTCCACCAGGTTACTTTATAAAAGCACTTATCTCCCAAAGGTGCTGACAATGTTGTGCCTTTGCTGGATAACTGTTGAGAGATTTTTATGTAAATATTGTCTCAATTTTGAAGCGATTCTAAAAATATAAAATTTCTTTAGAAACAATCCGAAGAGTGGATCGAAACTCTATTGAATAAATGAGCAGGTAAACAGTTTGGCCAAAGAGTGCGTTACAATTATCTATAAAATATGCAATGCCAACGATCGCCCAAGTTCATACTTAATTATTTATTATAACAACGATTTGTATGAATTATTAGCGATGCGTGCGATCCTATGTTGTGATCACTTTAATGAACTTAAATACTCATTAATTATTATGTTATTTAAAAAATACTCTGCGATTGCAACACAAACAGTGACTTCGAATCGATTCGATTCTCAGCCATTTGTTTATTAAATACTTTAAATACTTATGGATTACAAAACAATCGATACATTCATTCGAATGTCTGATTGTTTTAATTGTTATTGAGATTAATTGTAATTTCGAACAAATGTTTATTTATTACTTACAATACGAATCAGTTGAATTGGTTTTAAATGGACAAATATATTAAATAAAGAATATTTTGATCATGCTAATGTGTCACTTAAATTTTAATAGGACATAATTCAGGCCAAATGCGATTGTTTATAAAAGTTATGAGTTATTAACTAATAACCAAATTATATTAATCGCGAGTAATAGCGGTGCGAACGGAGTGCACGACTGTTTGCGAGACACGAAGCGATCGATTAAACAGTATTTGCGGCCAAAAATAGTGAGCGCAGAGTACAGTACAGCCAATACTACAGTCGTGCAGTCATAACAACAGTGAACAGCACTTTAACTTCAGTATCCATCACAGGCTCTGCTATTACGAGCGATGGCAACGCTCACAACCATTAGGTGAGAGCACAAGAATATTCTTCAGTTGAGCTTTTGTTGGGCGATACGCACAGAACAGCACACTTACGATGTTATAGCGCACACCACACACACTGTCGACTGTCGACGAACTACAGTTCGCCACTAATTCCCAGTCAATGCGATCGTCAGATGCCGTGAATTAAGACAAACAATGCATTCAAACAACCGATTCGTCACAACTTCTCTCCTAAAAAGTCATTGAATTTTTGTGAATATTAAGAATAAAAGTTTTTAAGCAACAAATTGTATAACGAAATGAGTGAAAGCTTACAGAATGCGACACTTGTTGTACTTGAATTGTCTGCCAAACCTCTCTCAACTGACTGCGGCCACAATTCTGAAGACACCATTTCAGAGGACGTGCATCGACACCGAGAGCAGGTGTGGTGAGTGATGGCGGGCGCGGCTCTGTGGGGAGTGACGACCGGCGGACTGCGGAGGGACGACGACGAGGAGTGCGGTCCACCAGTGGAACAGCACTTCCAGTGGTCGCAGATCTGTCAGCGATGGGCAATCAATACACTCATAGCTGTGATCGTCTTAACGCTGTTAGCACTTCTGGTCACTTACTTCGGGCACACATTTTCAATGGAGACCAATCGCATCTATTTTTTAATACTCCTGATCTCATTATTCGCGATGGCGTTCATAATATCGGCGCTCTTCTGCACAAATAGAAGGCGTAAGACTGACTCCGATCAGAAGAAGCCGACGGACGCACAGCAAGAGTCCAACGGTCGGCTTCGGCAGAGCAGTGGTCGGGAGACCGAATCGGGTGCCAACACCGGTGTTAACGCCGTTGCAATCGATTTGTAAAACAATTTTCTAAAACAAATGTGAGTTTACTTATGAATGACTTTTGGAGACCGTTTAAAGGGAAGACATAAACTGTTGGTTCAGTTTATTTTAGAATTTCATTAGTATTCAGTAATATTGACGAAAAGCGTTAATCGCTTTTTGTTTTTTAGCAAAACTGTTTGCAATTTTTAGAACCAGTTTCCCATTTGATATACTCCTATGACATACCTATTGGACAAATTGTTGGCGTTTTAGTGCAATAGAGGCGCACATAAATCAGGGCCAGAGCTGAGGGATTCCACCAATTTATGCACCGATTGTCCGATCGGAGCGATCTGTGCTGTGCTGACTGTGCGGGGTATGTGATGTCTGATCAGGTCAGGCAAGCCCTCATCGATTGCCACTGATTTCAATGTTGCAACACTGCTGTCAGCTTGCAATAACAATGTAAACCACTCAAAACAAGCTGGCACATTGCACATTGTACATTGCACAGTGCACGTCGCACATCAGTACACCACTTGACAGGCCATTTCAGACGAGCATAAATTGAAAAATCTTTCAAACTTTTTAGACCAAATGTTCGGCCCTTTAGTCGTGTGACGCAAATCTGACTTCTGATGGTTCTATTGGCTCGCCTTTGACTGCAGTGCTAGAAAAACAATAACGGATTGTAAAATTGAAAGACATTTCGCTGATTGTAATTCAAGAGCTTTTCGTGAATTTTCTTCATTTTTTAGAGTTTTAGCTTTTGTTTAGTTTCTAAAAGGTAACTCAATATTTGCTGAAATACTAAATTAAATGAACTACAAAAAATACCAAAAATATTAATATAAATATAAATTAGAATATAATGAAAAATTCCATTCGTCTCTAGAATTTGTAAATAGTTTGCAGAATTAATTCTGTTATTGACTCATGACTTGAAATGACATTATTTTTCATTAAACTTGTAATGTTTTTACTATCAAATCAGACACAATATTGAACATTGATTTTCGACCGACAAAACTCTACTTCTTTTGACTGTTAGACACATAGAAAATATATTTTTAGCTCAAAATTAGTTAATTAACAGAATTTGATTAAAACACTTGAGTTTGTATTCCACGCAAAGGACGGCCGACCCCTATGTCCGCAACAAAATGATTGTAATATAGATTTAATTAATATTGTATGACAAGGATTAAAGTTTTTCTCTCTCACACACAATAAATGATTTTTGGTTGTCATTTGTTTATGAGTTGTCACTCGTCTAGTGGTCTCTACGCGCGCCTCCAATGTCTCTCCCATTTGGACATTCAATTTGACATTCAGTTTATACAGCAGTTTTGGGTCAGTCCTCGTGCAATAGTGTCGTTAATCTGGAGACCCGTCCGATTGATCATGTTCATGTTCACATTCAAGTTCTATCGATTGGGCGCTCACATAAAAATCCAATTATTCTAAAAAGTCTATTCAATAGAAAAGCGGGTCTTATGCTAAAGAATGTCCAAATTGCTTCCTGGTGTTAGTTGTCTTGCACTATCAAAATGTGCGCGGGAGACACGCATCGCGGTCCCCGAGACGAGCCTTTATAAAGGCCATCGAAATCCTTGGGCTTCACTCAAGAATATTCCGTTTCTCGAGTGACACAACGCCTACGAGCGCTGACTGTCTATTGTTTACTCGAATACAAATTGGCGATCGGTTTGTGATATCAAATGGCGAATCAATTGGTGCCTCGATATCCACGATATCAGCGCTCATTTCAGTTGAATAATCGGTTCGGTCTCTGTGTTTACATATGATATGATTTCTGTATTAAACACATTCCGACTGACTCTTTGATTGTTTCTTAGTCTAGAATTTCATCAAATAATGGGATTTACAGACAATCCATGAGTTTGTTTGGAAGACTAAATGTGTGTTCGCTTTCATTTCCTTTTCTATTATCAGAAATAAATCTTTTATTTTTTACATTTTTCGCACGAAATATGTTGTTTTTCGTATAGTTATGAAAACCGCATTAAATAATTGATTAAATTTGGCGAAAGAAATTTCATTTCACATCTCAAATCACATTCAAATAGTTTTTATTCATGTTTTTCATTATTGAGAATAATCCGCCAAAAATTGTTCTAATATTTAATTCATAACTTTGTTCGGAATCGTTTCCAAAGTTTTTCGATACATATTTTTCATACACTTCTATGAATTCATATTTAATTCATATATTAAATGACATTACAGTACTATTGCAATCCTATCCCAACGCTCAGGTGAGCCGACGAACACAAGACGGGTATTCCAGGTATAGTTTGCTTAGTGAGTGAGTTATTAATTCAATTTTATAGCATATAATTCCTTCTCTAATATCATTTTAAAAATTCTGCAGATTTTATCTGTTTATTGGTTGACCAAACATTGTGTTTGCAATCGAGTAATTTTGAGTAAATTCCACGCAATCTTACGTTATTATTAAAAAAATGAAACAAAACAAAAGATGTGTTGAAAGTTCGCATAAAATTTCCAGAAAATTACGTTTCGATCAACTCTAAGAAGTAATAAAAAGCTCGTTTTGGCAGAAATGGGATTCAATTGTTTGAAATTTTTATAAATTTCCAATAGACTCGGCAGCAAAATGTCCAGTTGGATAATTTATAATGAGACCATTATGGGCCAGACGCACAATTTAATGAGCTAGCTCGTTTACTAGAATAAAATATATCGTGCAATACCGTCTATCGGTGCGAATGCGGACGTGTCTGGACTCGAAACGGACGATCGATGTCAATCAAAAATTAATATAAAACGAAATCAATGTTACGGTAAGTATAGGGAAGAAAAGTTTTAATAAAAAGCCTGTTTTGAAGTGAACCGCAATTTCTGGATAAAGTCGGAGAGAGAAGTAAATCCTTATATAAAGCTTTGGCGCAAAAACTGCTTCACTTTTATTGATTAATGGCGTCACACATAAGGCATATCACAAACGGTTGTATTAATTATTATTCTACGGATTATTAGTCTTATATCACATCCGTTTGGAGCGAATCCAAATGTGAGAGACCAGACATCGCATTAGTTATCTCTGGCTTACAGATCGACAACTAATGGAGACTACGAGACACCAGTAGTGACCAACGCTGGTCACTATCGAGTCGAAAAGCGACAAAACCTACCAAGATACATATCATCTTATTTCTATTGCACTCTAAACGACTAAAAAGCAGATAAAAGCAAGAATATTGTGCTTTACTCTCCAGAATCATCATTTCAAGCAGAACTCGATCATGCATGGGCATGGCCTTTCATTCAAATGCCGAATATAATTGAAAACATTAAAAGTAAAATCTATTTTTCTCATTTATTCCACTTTTTATAGCCAATACTGAAGTGTGAGTTAAGACAAATTTAATTAGATTTCGTCGACAGAAGAGGTTTTCGATACGAATTAAGAATCTGTCAGAAGATGTAATGAATTAAAAGCAGTTTCGAGTCTAAAGAAAACAAGAGATAAAACAATATTTCGAAGCCTTCTGTCGATTCGAGTGAACGATTCGTTCGGGTTTTGTGAACCAAATTCAATGATAAGAAGCGAACGACTGTTAGAGTTATGCAAAAATGAAATCATAATAAAAACGTTATATTATTAACGATTTTCACTCAACTCTCCCGAGAAATGGAGAAATGATTTCAAAAGTCCGTAAGTAATGCCTGAACTCTGCTATCATTTAAACGTCAAAAAGGAAGAGCTTTTTATCTGAAATAAAAAGCCAACTCTTTTTACTTTAAGAGTGTATACAAACTGAAGAAAACTGTAGAAAACGGACAAAAATGTATTTCAACTCAATGTTTGCTTTTGTAGTGAATTTTGTTTCGTCTGCCGTAACTAAGAATCGGATCATAAAGAGTGAAGAAACTGAAAACAAAATGCATTTCAATGCCTATTGTTTTGGTTTTAATATTTGGCCAAACAAACAGACGAATAATAAATTTGTTAATAAAATTAGTTTCTATTCACCAGAAAGTAAGTCATCAAAGGAGGCATTTGTTTGTTTTGAATACAGCACTCGAGTGATGCCAACAATTGCCACAATCGTGGCTCTCATTCGACGCACCAATCGCTACCAAACTCATTGCCAAAATAGCTCGATATCCCACCAATTCAAGCAAAAACGCTGGGATTAGTTCGCTTGTTGTTGTTCATTCAATTTCCTCGATCGACGTGGGATCAACAAAGCAGCTAGCTTCCAACTAAATCTTCAACACGGAAAACTGGGCCAGATATTTTTGTTGTTGAATTTAATTTGCATTCGACGTAATCCTCGGCTAAATCTTTGTCTCGTTTTTCCTTAATTGCGAGCATAGGTCTGACGTGAGTGTCGTTATTTGATGCCAACATATAGGCAGGTCTGGCTCATCACGAGGAAATGTGATTGTGAGCCAAGAGCTTGGTGGTGATGAAGCCTTTGCCTTGAAAGCTAGGAAAGCCCTATCCTTGTCCAACGATTGCATTGTTCAGACATCAAACTGCGATCGAGACTTTAGCTATCGTTCTGGTGAATCTGTGCTCTACTTATTTATGCAAACTCTAATTCATATTTACGTAAGCATTAAGGATAAGACGAAACATCACTGAATCGTTGATATAAAGCATTTATTGGAAAAATAAACATTGAGTTTAAATGAATTCTTTACACGACTTTTACGCACAGAATATTCCATTTGTTTCGCAACTGGTTTTTGGCATCACTTTTGTGCCACACATTCGATAGTGATTTCGACGGCAAAACCTAATGAACAACAAAAAAGGTGTCCAAAAATAAACAATTCTCGGTTCGCAATACACCTTCGGATAGAATGAGCGGAATACTGTTCGCCAGTCAATGGCAGCCATCAATTGGATTGCTGTTAAACTTCTTGTGTCAAACGATTTTCTATTGATCGCAAATGAAAGCCATTCTTATAATCAATAGATTATTCCCAACAAAACCATTCGATTTTATATACGAAAGATCGAAAGTCTAAGATTTCTGGAGAGCAGAATCGTTTGGTTTTCATAGAACTGAACGAATAAATGAAATGAAAAAACTCCATCACATAAACCGAATATAAATGAGCAGAAATATGGCCAAGAATTTTCAATTGAGTTATCGCCGGCTCTCACGACTCGCAAACCACTCACATATGATATGAGTCTTGAATTTGTGTTTATTTGGTTTGAAATATAAATTTCGCTCAAATTATTAGTTAAGTAACGTTAATGACATTCTGAATAACTTATAAATCAAGTTCAAAGTTATTCAGAGTAATTCCGCTCCGCTATAGTCGGAGAATATTATTCTGAAAAAGCATTCGTTAAATAATCAACTTTTTGAAAGTGAACTTGACAATAGTGGAAGTCAAAATGAAAAGCTGGTTACCAATGGTTATTCCTTCGAGAGAAGTGTTTGCCTTAAGTCTGGTTCGCTTTGTTTGCCTATCGGTATCGATCGAATCGTTGTAGCGCCCGATCGGTGATCAGGTGAACCATCAATTGGATTATAAATGAGATACAAGTCGTGTGTGGCTTAAGTGCAACACTCGGACTGAATGCTGTCAAAGCAAATAGATTTGATAATAAATTGTTAATAATGTGAACATAACTTCTATTAGTTATCCGAATCATTAGTTTTATATAATTAACTAAACGGTAGACCACTTTTGCATTGGTGTCCAACCACTTGTACGGAGCGATCGCACAGAGCCTGCCGTCAGTCTTGACCTGAGGGCTGACATTCAACAAAAGAAGTGAAAGGCTATCGAATGACATAACAATAAATAAGTGTTTATACCTCCAGCACAACAAATCCCTACTCACAAACATAATTGATCAAGATATAAATCGATAGTCTATTTATATCTTGATCACAGACCAAAAATACAGTGCAAACATTCCGTAAAAGGTAGCAATTAGACCTCTTAAATTATCAAATGATTAATTATGCGACGGCAATAGCGTTCAAACATCACCATGGTCACCTTGTGATTTATGATTTAACATGATTTGATTAGTTATATCGAATGAGCAAATGATTTGGTGCTTAATGTTAGTAATGTTAGTTAGATGTGAGTAAAAATGTGTACCATGTTAATGTTAATGGTAGTTTTGCATTAATTTAATGAACGATAAATTTGAAAGTAATGTTACGAATAGTTGAATGAGTTTTGTGTAGGATATCAAGTATTTATGGAATATATTAAGTATAGAGTGAGTGATGTGAGTGAAGGAGAGGGTAATCGCAATCCAATTGAATGCAATTGAATGGCGACCAGAACTGAGTGCTAACAAGTGTCACAATTCTCGACTCGTGTTCTGTATTTGAGAGAAAAACAGAATCGAAAACATGTTTTGTTGAGGGAATCGAAATATTCGTGGAATTAAAAGCCGATGTCTTAGCGTCGAGTCGACACAAAGCCTGAGACGACAAAACTGTTTGAACATATTGTGAGTTAGTTTTGATTTATGTGATAAAGTGGCCGAACAGTGAACAGTTGCTCCGGTGCTGCGACACTGGCTCTGGCAGTGAGACTGAGACGAGAGTCGAGAAATGTGAAGCTATTTTTGAACGTCACTGGCGATCGATAATTCAGGAATAAGGAGTTGAATGGAAATAACAATACATTGAGTACAATGTCAGACCGTTTCTCATCAGTTAACACAATATTAAAGTCCTTATAACTAACAAATACGGAAGTAAGTGAACCGGCTATCAATTGCCAGGAATTTAATGGTTCACCAAATTTCTTATATAATGGTATAAATATTTTATACTTATTAGAGTCGGCACTCAATTTATCAGATGAGGTGAGTGTCAGTGTTTCCCTTCGAACACAAGACATCACACATTAGGCCATAGAATACCGAGTCTTCTGCTTTCATTCCACTCCACTCTCGGCCTATAATAGCATTCTTAATGATATCTTTTGAGTGGCAATAGTTTGACGATTCATAATCCAAATTACAATTCATTTTGAATTATGAAAGCGGGAAATGACTAAACAATTAGAAGCAATATTTCAATGGCAGTAATCTTCCGTTCGGATTATGCGGTTGCGGTCCGACTCGCGGAACACCGCAAGCGATGTAATGACAAATTCAGTTGACATTCAATAGGAAGTTCTGGTAACAGTCCGATTGTCTAGGTCATTTTCAAAAGTATCACTAGAATTTACATTTATTTACAGTATATATTTACAGTTCTGCTCACTAGAATCGGTAACATGTTCTTGGCGATAATAAAAACGTCGAAAATTTTCTATTTTCATGCTAAATCCAGTGATACATTGGAAAATGTGCTAGGCCATCGGACGGTTACAGAACTACCTATTCAGTGGCGTTAATTCAAATCAACATTTATTGAGAAGCTCTAATGATTGAGCCAAACGGTCGTTATAATTAAGCTAAGCTGGAAGTGGCGGACGAATGCGAGGCTCCGGTCACTCAATAATCATTACACATACGGAGAAGTCTCACACATACGGCATGAATAGGGCTTTTGTACAATAACTATACAACTTTTGTCAACATTTATTGAGTTATTTGCACTTAAAATGCTTTAATATGCAAATCCTTTTGGCTCTCATTTTCTCTGAATTTATTTTCACTGTTTTCTTCAATAGTCTCAATGCTTTGTGGGTTAGCCAAGAGTTTGTCCACCGGTTCAGACTCGTAGTCATCGAAGTGGAACGCAATTTAACGTTTCAATCACTAATTGGAGTGATTTTAACGACACAGCTATTCGATTGAATCGCCAGAGAATTCTCTCAATTAATAAAAGACAGGAAAGGGAGTTACCTGGCTTAGCAAGTACCTTGCTCACCTTCCCAGTTAAGCCCTTGCTATTAATGCTGAGTTAATGCGAATTTATACCAATGGCTTATATCACGGATTTAACTGCACTCTCGAAAAATAAATGGAAGTCATAGTAACCAAAATGAGCAAGAAAATGGTTAGTGACGAGTTGACCTTTCTCGTTTTCCAACATTGAACAGCATATTGTTGGCGACAAATCACGTTATTTACAGTCGGATTAACTGAAAATTACATTTAATTTGGTGATTGACTGCGGTATCAGTGGATACTTGAGATACCGTTCACTCGATTAGCATATCTGGTCTTCGCCTGAGTCTGCCTCTCAACTCATTAGCATATTGACTGTCGACTGTTGACTTTGGCCCTGTTGTCTTTGCCAGTACCAGTGCCATGCTCATTCTGCTCATTTTGCTCAATCTGCTCGTTTTGTTCATTTGATTGCTCGCTGTCTTGGCTCTCGACCAGGCTTGCCAGACGTCCAGGTCCGGCCTGGACAGTCCAGGTTTTGGGGTACGTGTCCAGGGTCCAGGCGAGGGGTAAACCTGGACATTACAATGTCCAGGGGATGTTTGTTGAAAAATTGATGCAGAAATAGCAATAAAACTCATGTGTCCAGGTTTGTCCAGGCAGATTTTTGAAATTTCCAAGCAAAATCCAGGCCTAAGGTGGAATGACCTGGCAAGCCTGCTCTCGACGCACAATCCAGTCTTTGAGCTCAGGTTTGGGGCCAATTAAGTCGAATCGATTGTTAATAATGAAGTTATAGTTTCAATTTGAAAGTGCATTAAAAGCAAAAATGCAATAAAACAAGAATTCTGTGGGAAATCTACGGTTTGTGAAAGTGATTGCAACACCACTTCGGACTATAAGCGCATTCGTTTTCATTAGGCCACAGACGGGGCCACACCGATGTGAGCATGGTGATCGTGATCGTGATTCGCGACCATTCTGCTCAAAATTGATGCCTATTTGTGTTAAAACAATTTTCATAATTCGTGTACAACGTTGACAAGCTCATTAACATGACAATATCCATATTAATTAGGCGCTAAATACCCCGGTCAACAAGAATAGAGACGAAATTCTCGAGGGTTTGGCTGCGAATAATGCCACAGAAAGGCGAGTCTCGGCTATAAATAGCATCTGTGATGTGAACGCAATAAATTCAACTAGATGCTATTGAGCAATGTGTTTGTGTGCTGGATGATCAACAAACAACAAAATAGACTCACTTTGAATAAAAATATTTTCTCATTCAATATAATCCTTAGTTCCGTTAAAATAGTCGCGAATTCAAATCCTTTCAGGTTATGGTTGGAATAGAATTAGCCCAGGAGGACATAGTGCCATACAAGCTAGGTAATTACTAATTAGGTTATTCTATTGAATGTTTGGTAGGAGATTATCCAAGCAGTTGTTCACTGGTCTTATTTGCGATGCAAGCTCTGGGACATCGCAGACGAGCGAAACAACTCGAGCGGTGACGTCGAGTGGAAAGGTCTGAACGAGTGATCCGGTAATCAATTTATTGATTCAATCAATCACTTATTCAAAAGAGGCCTTCAATTGTTGGTATATCTAAGATAACGAAGAAACCGGTGTTTGCGTGACATCCGAGTGACAGCAGTTGTGCCCAAAAGACATATCACATACGCATTGGTTGCCAGTCGACGAACAAATCAAATAAAAATCAGTTCATTGATGAACACTCTTATGTCACTCTTGTGTGACACTCGAAACTTTCCTCGAGTATTACATACCTCTGTATATATATATATACAGACCTCTAATTGGGCGTCGATATCAAAATAATCAACGACACAATGTCCTTGCAAGGAGGTACTGGCTGTGCACCACATTCTAATTGTGACTTTCAATGCTATTAGATTCCTAGATTGTAATAGTTTCGTCTAGATTAGTTATTGATGTTGATTAGCACCAAATGTTTTGATGGTCACTAATTGTTCTGATTGATTGTTTTAATTGTTGATAATAGC
>JAQGBE010000966.1:0-13392 GCA_034698225.1 Scheloribates latipes | reverse complement strand
ATATATAAGAGCCTAAGAATTAGCGAACAAATCATAGCTTTAGTTGTAAAACATTTCTCGTCATTCACGCCATCGGAATATAATGTGTCGATCGATATATCAATAAATTCAGTGCCAAAATAGCCGCTTAAAGACACACACAATCGGTAATCATAAGACACTACTGTTTAGTCAAAGAGAGTCGCGTATAATAAGTGTATTATTAGTGTAATTCACTTAAACTTATTGATCGGAAATGAATAGCAATCGTAATATAAGAGAAAGAGTGGTCGCAAATACAGACGAATACGTCCACTGAACTGAATGTTATGCTTCGATCACTTTCTCATTCATATTATGGACTAAAGTATGAGAAAATACTTTTACTGTTAAGGAAAAGACTGCACTTTTAAGGCACAAACTTTTTGAGAGCTTACCAATGAAGCTATTCTCCAGAGCTCTGCGAATAAAAATATGAGATAAAGTATCTCGAGATTACTTAAGAGATGAAACTAACTCTGGAAATGAAAAACGAATAGAAGTGTAGAAAATGGTAGACAAGACTAGTGGGGACTCAATACAAGACTAACGGCGATGGAGAGGACAACCAAATAATGAACGAGAAATACCTTTCCGTACAATCAGTTCGATATTAAAGTGCATACACAGTACTCAGTGCTGAGACTGTGTTGGAGACAGACTGTACCCCAACTGATGAGTAGCGATGACGACCAGAGCCGAGCTATCAGTGCTCGCGAGTGCTGAGCCGTAGAGCAGAACCGACTGATAATAAAATTGCAGAACTTTTAGTCCGTTAGGCATCGCATCGCTAAAGCCATTGGCACTCATATAATAAGTCGTTTCACTTGGAAACGACTGATCGCAGGCCGACTGAGTGCTTCACAAATATTATTGCAATCAATTTCATCAAAGAGTTCTCATCTATTAATCTATTTATATATAAAAAGAGATTTACAATCAATACTTATTGACAACACATCTCTCGACAATCGATTTGATGACACAATCTTTTAGTCTATTTATCGCTTTTATCAAATAAACGGACGTCTGATCCGAACGCCGAACGACAACTCGATTGCGAAAATTTGTTTCCATTTTACGCCCAAAAGAGCTGTCATTAGAAGCGCTTCTTTGCTAATGAAAGTGTCGCTACGATTGTGATCGTAATTGGAGTCGAAATTGCAATGCAATTGAATGCAAATTATTTGCCATAACTAATACCTAAATATTCAATATTAACGAAAAAGCCAATCAAATAATTACCAATTTTTAACATTTTTGTCACAATTTTAAGACATTCTTTGTGTATATTCTTCTAATAAAGAATTTTAATGAAAATTATGCAAAATTCGTGTCCAAACAGATGCCATTAAAGGGTAATCTGGGTTCGACTGCACAACAAACTCATGCCTCGACTGAAGAGATTAATTCCCGAATAAACTACTGTTAGGAAAGTTAATAATAGATTAGATTGAAAATGGGAGCGACTAATCAGGCCTTAAATTTGATGAATAGTATGTTTGCCGCTAATGTCGACAGCGATTGCCAGTTATAACCGAAACCAAACTCTTTATACTTTATGGTAATAATGAGCGCAATATTTTCGGTACTTTTATTCTCGGACCCGAAATATAATTTCATAACTGAATTAGAACTCAGTTTCGGAGCTGTGGTTAAACTAAACGATCGGTGAGTGTCGTCGCACTCGACTCAGTTATAACGCGTTATTATTATTTCGATGACAAACTATGACCGAAAACTGTATATACGTTTGGCGACTGTCGAAGTCGTTGCACATATTCAAGTGATCCGGTTATCGGAGTGCATATGAAAACTGAGATTCATTTTCATAGCACATAAATATTTAATACCAAATAAAATGCCGTTTTCTCCACTATATTCCCGATTAGTGTTGCGATGAATCGCAGAGCTCTGACTGATTGCTATTGATTTGTCAATTGATAGATAGAAATGTTATGTTTTTCTCGCCGCCGGACCAATCATTTGTTGTATTTGTTGGTTCTCCTGGCTATTGATTGATTGCCGACGAATATGAATCTATTTGCTCACGACATGGACTCCACTGTAGCCAACACTCAGTAATGGCCAACAAAATGCACATATTTTTCAAAAATGCGTTTTCCGACTCAAATAATTAGAATATTATTTCAATATTTCTCAGAACAAAACTCATTATTCAATGCGAATGCAGAATAAGATAAATCTTATATTAAAGATATTTTCGCTCTTTTTGAATATTTCATTGCTTTTTGATATAAATTTAAATATTCTTCGACTTGAGTGCAGTTATAGTCGGACGCCTTCGCCATTAGATATGGATTCGTAACACAAATCTAATTTTCTGACGAAATATTTCCAGAAATTTTCGCTTTGAATTCAATTCCAAGATTCAAATATAGTTAAATAAAATGTATGAATCGATGCCACGGATTGGTATGAAAGATGCCATGCTCAATTCTTGACACCTATTTCCAAAATTCAAACGAGACAGAATCACGCAAATTCCGAATTATTGCCGCTAAATTCACCAAGGTGCTCAATAAAGCACACAATTTATTCTCTAGTTTACTATTTTGGTAATGCATTTATGCAAAACACTTAAAACGAGTTTCACTGCAATACTCGAAACTCTTGGCAGAAGTTTCTCGAATTGCAGCACAACTTAGTTCGCTATTCATTCTCGCATTTGTCGCCATATATGTCGAGAAAAGTCAAAGCACTGGATGTCGAGAATTATCGGCAAATTTAAATATATGTGACATTCCTTCAGTTAAATTAGAATTAAGGGACTGTTGTCTTGTTTTCACTTTAGAGCTGAACTTTGCTTTCGCTCTTTAAATCACTGTTTCTTTATCACAGTTTCAACGCATTGTAAGGGAAGTGAAGTGAAGAGACGGAGAATGGAAAACAATTTCGGACTATAATTAATGTTTTTTGCTTTCACTTAATTTGAATAAAACGGGTAAAACTCAGTTAACAATAGCCCTGAGAAACAGAATTAGTGAAGTGAAGAGACATCGAAAACATTGGATTTATTATTCATAAAACGTATTTCACTCCAATATTGGCCTAAATCTGACATTAAATTGGAATACAGATGCTCTGCAAATTAGTATGGAAGTTGACGATAGGCTGAATTGACCAGACTCGTTTGATACTGGCGGAGTGCAGTGGCGCATCAGCATCAGCATCATGGTGATGGCTGCTTAAATATTAATTTTTATTAAACAATTCGGGCAAATATTTGCCGAAGAAATTGGAGAATATTGTGTTGATGTCTGTGCGAGCCTTCAGAGAGATATCTATGGAAGCGATGGATATGAGTATAATTGGGCTCAGAATCAGAGGTCATATGAGTAGCACATTATGTAAACGCAATATAAGCGGCGAATATAGCGTGTGTTCGCTATTTAAGTATTGCCAATAAATTATTCTGCGGGGGATTCCGTACCATATAAGACCAGTTTTGGCCGCTCTGGCACTCACTCTGTGCGCACTCATGTCTTACCAACGCTGAACAGTGAAGACTCGCAGACAACGGCAGAAATCGATACGATTTTCGAGTTTAAGCCACAATTCCAACACCGGATCAAAGGCTTTCTCCGATTCAATATTGTGTTTAAATCTATTTGATTGCAGCCAACAAAGAGCTAAAACTCCAACGCATTTTTGGTGCCGGCGGAGGCCAACCCTAGCCCTGACCTCAGCCTAACCTCGCATAATCTAATTTATTGGTTTCCAATTAATTTTATCTTAGAGGAGCTTTCGTTTCTTAAAACAGATTGTTAATCACTATTGTTCTGAAGAGTGAATATTATGTCTTTTTGGAAATTGAAAATATGAATACTTTTCATAAGACTTTTCGTATAATAATATTCACTATATTTCTGGTTTTAGAATTTTAGTCTCCATTCAATCATTACAGCGATTTAGACGAGAAAAATGACGTGAATTTCACTGAAATTCCTAAGCCTTTAAACTAAAGATCTTATATTCAATTCGTAACTAAAACCCTTACCTTTGAAGATGTTGTGAACACATATTCGACTCGTTTTTTACTTTTAATAACAATCGCCGTTCTCGTCGAGTCTGAAAAGTACAGAATAATTTTGATGTAACTCATATCCAAATTGCGTTTGTGTTTCGTCTTTAGCACAGGTTGAATAATTTCAAATACTAGTTTAATGAATTCAATTAGAGTTTCATATTTGACTATAATTTTCTTAGAGTTCGCGGAACAACGCGATAATGAAGACTCGAATCAATTTAAACACGTGAATAACAAATACCTGTAAATATAATCATAGTTCGCTTGAGTCGAGTGGCAAGTCTTGCGTTGGGCTTATCTCACAAACCCAGTCGATCGCAATCGCAATAACCCAGGGCCATCACACAATTAGAACTAATGTTCAAGTGTTTTCGTTCCGACGTTATATGAACGAGCAATAAACCATATTCTCTATCATCTTGATAATCTTGTTCTTTGCAGAGAAACTGCATTTCAATCGATATCAGTGGAGAGAAATATATGTTTATATCGCAGAATATTTTGTTTAGATTTCTATCTTTAAAGAATTTCAGGTCACATGAGATCAATAGTCGGATCGTCAGAATATGGCTCATCACAAGTCACTAAGTCATCACTGTTCGGGTCTCTGCTGTTGCTGTCGACTCGAATTTCAAAACATCGCAAATTACATTTCGCATTACCTCTATCTCTATATCCATAATAAGTGGTCTATAATCAAGATAAGTGATACTATGGTAGTCAACGCCAGCCGAGACTTATTCGGCGCAAAGACCAAGAGATGGTGAGAGCGCAGAGACACCAAACATGTCTTAGAATCGCATGAATCGATTGAAACAAATGAGATCAATAATATACGAATCCTATGCAAAACTATTAACTGAAATTGTTTACAAATTCTGCGGAACTTTATGAATACGGTATCGATTGGGATAGAAGAAGCAAAACATAAGCCCGACGTAGTCGAGGTAAATGGTCTCAGTAGACAAACAGAAGCGGAGAGCGACTCAAGTAATGCAAAATTATTCATTGCTTTGTAAAACTAATCCATTATCCAAATGTCTGCCTCAATGAGCGACAGAGAGACAGAGGGTTTGCGCTCTCGTCTGTCACCGGTGTGGACACGGATTGCTTGCCTAACATTAAAAATCAAATCAAACAAACAACAAATTAAACACAGAGTTGAATAAACAAATAAAACACATTTTTCGATTCACTTTTAATATAATTATAACCGAAATAAAGTTTAATTGGATTTAATGTCAAACATTAGACGAAAGAGCGAACGAGAGTCGAGACCAGAGATATGCAAATCAAGGAAACGGTGGTTAACAGCAACTGCTCTGCACTGCAGTCGACTCTTCTGTTTGAACTAAACTTATAATTGAAATCGCGATTTAAAAAATGTAGAATAATTAAAAATCAAGAATACCTACAGATAATGATGCGCTCGATGTTTGCCGAGACTTATCTGAGCAGTGAGTCAAACAAAATTATGAATACATTGGTTGCAAATGTTGTCTCGACTCGAATGTCATTATATAGACTTCGTTTTGAGAGTCGAAAAGAATTACAAGTTTTTCGCCGCCTTTTGAGAATTTAAACTAAATTGTATTCATCTTAGAGAAAGAGTGGAAACACTATCGGGAATAATAAATTCAAACTCAAATGAGACTTAACTCTCGAGTTCTTTCTTGTTGTGAATGAATGTCTTGAAAATTCTGGCCCAATATATTGGCGACGCTTCAGAGAGAAACAGATCTTAAAACGCTTTTTTCATTAATAGAATTTATATTATATACAATCTGACCTCGCGATAAGAGAATGTGCGGTACGGACAAAATTATCTACTTATATCGGGGTTCACCCAAATAGGGGTCAGCTGTTTGGCCATATAAAATGCTTCTATTAATTAATTTATTCGCTTTATTTAGAACCTTAATTGAATAATCAATTAATTATCTTGAGTAATTACTAATTAGTTAATTTTTATGCATTTTATAAGTACAGAGGACTCCCCCAATAGTTGACCACTTGGTTCACGAGAATTTGGTTAACTTTTGAGAAAGTAAACTATTGGGAATACAGACTATGCAAATTCTAATTATGATTAGGGAAACTAAAATTATATTTCCAACTAGTTCAGTATATAAGAAAAACAGCATTTCTTGGTGCATGAAAAAAGCTTCAACTTATACCGGGGTTTCGCCTAAATCGAGTTCACCTATGCCGGGTTATCAATACATTAATAGTCGACAGGAACTGCCGGTGCTGCCAAAAACGTCTACCTATTGCGGGTTTCACTTATATCCGAGTCTCTTATTGCGGGGTCTGATTGTATTACTTTTGCTAAAGCTTTCATTTTTGTTGGAAAAATTTATTTCAAATTCAAGTTATTTTTTTCGCCATAATTTTCGAAATATTGCTTTTGGATAAAATGCGAACTTTTTGACTGTTTTTGGGGCTCTTTTATAGCACAGAATGAAACACTTTGTTCGTCAAATCAATTCAAGTCCTCAAGTATTCCAATTATCGATATTTTGCATTTGGCTATTATTGTTTGTCATTATAGCCATCGAACACATTAACGCTCTATTCAAACAAAGAACAAGATTGCAACACAAAGAACCTGGTAATTGCATAACAGCACTCATCACAAACAACATGAATGTATGAAAATATTCGCGATTTTATTGCCAAAAACAACTGTTTTTATGGTTCTCGACATTCAAAATCAAAGCATTTATTGCGACACATAAAAGCATAACATATTGAATCATAGCTACGCTATTCTGTCGGACATTGTTCGCCGATTATGGCAAAATTTATCTTGGGATATCTAGCGAGGTTAATGTTCGTAGGTTACCATTGCGCAATTATTCCTCTAGTCTGAAATTCTGAGACAATAGTCTCAGTGCGGTCTATGACTTATACAATAGGGTTATCTTAAGCTACTGTATATACTGGTAATAAGTGGCCATCGATTGGCATCAAATATGTATGTCATTTAATGATCATTAAATTATTCAACTCATTGGCGCTATCATTAAGTTTAATCCGACGCAATCGACACTAAGTTCGGTCGTTATATTAATGGCAGATAATGTGTGTTTTGAAGGCCTGTCGACCAATAATTGATGACTGATATGATGTGCGATCACCTGCTCATCACAGCACAGCACAGGACAGCACATCCAACATTGTGTAATTTTAATGTTCCGGATAACAATGCTATCGGTCTGTATAAATGAGCCAAAGAAGACAGATCTGATCTGATCATCAAAATAAAGAGTCGACCGATTGTCAAGAGTTGACAATACATCGGAGTCTTAGACGTTGCGTACAAAGGAGACAAAAAATCTTTCTTAGAGTTGATCTCTTAATATTGGGATTTGCAGTGATTCTTATTAAACTGCTTTGTATTGCCAACTCATTTCGAAGTGAACTCAAACTTTTGACGACGACGTTCACCAGAATCTGCACCGATGTCTGTGTCTGAGGGCTCACAGGAGTGACGCAGAGATGTTTGGACAGGAAATCAAATGAAACCCGATATTTGGACGGCGGCTCTCCTCCGCAATAATTAATGAAAGCGAATATTTATCCGAACAAATCAATCGATAATTGGCTCAATTGCACGAACAAAATGCTGACTCTTATTGAACATGAAGTGAATTGAAATCGTTTCACAATCGCATCAATATTTCATTTGCTAATTAAATGCCCGAAACTCATGGCTCGGAGCTATTGAAAAGAGAAATCGATTAAATTTTTATAAAATTGTTTACAAAAGAAATATTAATCCAAAAGTCTTTCGGAATCTCGAGTCGAGCCATACTTTATATTACATAAATGTTATATCAAATCCAGTCTTTGGGGAAATCATGCGAAACAATAGAGAAGTTATAAAAGAGAAATCAGATAAAAGAAAAGTTTCTAAAGAATATCCAATACATAGCTCCACACAAATGATAAGCGACTAATGAAAATTCCTATGCTTTCAGAGCCGATGACATCATATTATTATTTTTCAGTTATATATCATTTCGTTTCTTACAATAATGTATTCAAATTAGCAAAAGTCATGGGAAGCGGCAAATCTGTGCCAAACTATCGATGAATATAATGGCAAACCAACGAAACGGGTTTCTCTACTCATTAGCATTCGATCAGATTTTAGTCCCGGAATCGTGTAATTCCCATAATTCAGACGAAGAGATGGGAATATAAGCAATAACCAAGTAGTGACCTAACAATGAATAAATATGTGTATCCATTGAAATACGACATACGTAGCATTGGCTATTAATTCATGGTAACTATTACTAACTAACATATAGTTCTAAAGGAAATATCTTTTTCACTACAATAATATGTAAGAACCTAGATAAATGACGACAATTTGATTAAAACTTTTTAACTATATTTTAAATCGATTTTTTACTTAACTTAAAGACTCTTAGTTTAAGAGGCATTATTCAGACAGTTGTAGTGCATAAGCGCCAAAATGAAATATGTTCTGTTCTTAGAACTACATGGTAATTAATGTGTGTTCACCATATCCTTGCTAATTTGTCAAATAAGGGTCAGTGTTTTATTTAAATGTACATTATTTATATTTTACTATTCCTTTTGCATATTCATTCAGTCGCTAGTAGTGACTCCCAAGACAAGCAACGCATTCAATAGACGGAGCGTTGTCTGCATTCTGTGCCAGAATTCTTAGAACACACTCTTTAACAGTAATAATATATTTAGTGCTGAGCTATGATATCAATGGTCATGAATGGCCTAATCATACGTGAATTCATAATAAATGACTTACCATTTGCTACTCTCTTATATCTGTTTGGGGATCACTGCTAACCTCCAGACTAGTAGTCATTTCTCGATATAATCCGAGTCTCACAAACACAGCATTTGCGGGGCCGACAACCGTCCGAATAATCTTTGGACTAAACCCTCAATTAATTAAAGAGGAGTGCCGTTGGCTTCTGTCTGCGCCTCTGCCAGTGCTCTATCACTTCTGTAAAAATTAATTTAGAGCCCAATATAATAAACTTTGTCTGCAGTTGAGTTGAGTCTACGAGTTGGCTATCATTAACAATATGTCGACGATTTAGACGAACGGCTTATGAAGTGCACTAAAAATTGAAAGAATCGCCATTTTCTGATTTGGGGCTTAAACTAGTGTTTATTGTTTGGCTAAAAACTGGAATTCCTTTTTGTGAAAAATATATAAAACGAAATCATATTTATTGCCATATCAGACAATTTTTTGTAACAAATGTCGACTAAAAATCGATGAAAAGTAATGTTTGTCTAACAGTAGAGTAGAGTTGAGTTGTTGGATGTGTTCCGATCGGGAGCTTTGATTAACACTTTTATTACTGGCGTTTATAGACTGTGTGTTTCGTTACTAATTCGCTCTCAGAGTCTGTTTGTCGGCCAAAACTGATTCAATTTAACGGACAGAACAGAACACACATTCGGAAGAAATGGTTTTAAGATAACGAATGCATAATATGTGTATCGATGCGAACAAAAACACAATAAATCATTTAATAGTGTTTGTGGTCTCGACTATAACAGAATTAATCAATTTTATTGAACTGCTATTTCCAGTCAATACTATTCTTGTGTTGTATTCAAGAATAAGACCTAAAAGTAGTGTCCGATCGCACCGACTCTAGTATTGGCTTCCAATACAATCACTTCAATGTCTGTGACTCTAATGAAACACAGCTATGAATCAAAGGCAACAAAAGGAATCAGAAATTCTCTCATTATTTAAATTGAATTCATTTCCAGAATGAAATGCATTTCAAACGGTTTGCTGAGACCGCACACAACGACAATGAACGCGCCGTTTCGTGTCGTTTGGCCGTTCTAACAGTCGCAGTCATTCCAGCATTTCACCATGATCACTATTGCATTCATACATTCATGATATGTTCAATATGTGCATAACGGGACCAGAAAATAAAGAAAGCGTTTTATTAATTAAACATACGAATAGAGGAAATCCATTGGAAAACAATGTCAATCCAAACATAAGTATAGGATTTTCATTTAAATGCAATGAAAACTGAAATCTATTGCATTACAAAACCAAAACACAGCGAACGGAACGCAACACAACGAATGGAGCAAATGCTTAAGCAAACTGTGATCGGGATTACGGCACAGAATTGATTCAATGCATTCCAAATTGTTTGGCAAAACGAAACGCTTGTATTTCCATCGAGCAAAATAATCTTGTCATTTAGAGAAGATTTACATAAAAACTTGTTACTTATCATTTAAATATCGATTTTCTTAAGATAATTACATTCTTGAGAGTAGTAAACGGCAAAAGAATTTTGGCGAACAATGTTTGCAGTGAAGACATCGCTTCGATCCATCCGAACACTGCTTGCCATCAATTGCCAGCCTTTGCCAAACAGAGCACCGCTTCGGCACAAACTTTGCATGTTTTATGTCATCAATATTTAAATGTGACGATCATTACCAATGAATTTATACTATAGACTCGAGTGATAACTAAACGAATTAGTCATTCAATAATGCGTTCAATATATTTAAAGATTGTTTGATTGCACTCAAAGCGAAGTGAAAAACATTTGATTGCAACGAATCGTCGGAACACTTAATTTACATGACTTGATGTCGTGCGACGATTGCATTCATAAAACACTGATTCCATTTGTAGATTTCGTTTTACGTCACAATTAAATCACTCGATCAGTAATTGTTATCGCATTACGAATATAATTATCAAAATGGGATTTAAAAAATTATTTCATCGGCAAAACTTTTTTCGAGACGAACGACACGTAAAGCAAACACAAGAATAGTTTCGTTGTTTGACTTACCCGTCGAGTGAGAGCCAAATGATTCGATGCCATCGATTGGCAGCGTTTCTGCCGAATACTTTCCGGCGGAGACAATGAGTGGTTGAGATGCCAGTGAAGTAGTGCTGTCAGGCCTGACGTGGGGGTCGGCTCGGGTCGGCCGGACTGTCCAGAGTTGAGCGATGGGTTGTTCGCCAATGGCTGAGCGATACCACAGTTCCTCGTCTGGTGAGCGCTGGCTATGGCTATGTCTATGTCTATGGCTTGCGGTGCTGTAGCGCTCGGCTTCTTCTGCTGTTTAACTCTTGGTATTACTGCTATTTCTTTTATATTCTGGTGTATTGGCAAAAGTTGTGCAGCGATTCATTGCCTCCGAGTGTGGTTGCAGTGCAGTCGTGGTCATGACAACCATTGATCGCTCCGAAGATGACTGGCAGTCAACAACATCGCAGCCAATCGACAGACAATAAGTCACAAACTTTCACATGTTTTCCACTTTTTAGTGTTAGCTATTATTGCTGACTGTATTGCTGACTGTCCGTCACTTTCCAGTCTCAGACGGGATGTCAAGAGTTATGGCCACAGCTTGCGATCGCATCCCTGGCCTGTCATCCGAGTGCAGTCCAACACTGTTTTCAACACAGACTGAACGCAAGTGTAGGCAAAGAGTGCTCTGCAGTGAAGGCCTCTCAGCAACCAATGCTCTGCGCTTTTGAACTCCAGTTGTGTTTCAGTCAATTAAATTTGAATCAAATTCATATCATTTCTGCCTCTCATTCATCCCAACTCTTTGACTGCGAGCCATATCTGACTCTTCCGAATGGAGTGACCCATCAATACCCAGTCATTCATTGTTTGTGCGCTGAATGGCAACTATTGTCGACAAACTTTTGCCGCACATTAACGACACACAAAAGTCTGGCGTTATTTCGCAAATTAAATCAAATCTGATATAATATTTGAAAAACGCATTTCGCCGCTCGTCTAATGAGTTTTGACATTCCAATCGATACAAAACTAAGGCTGAAGTATAACAATCACTTATATTATATGAGATAAATTGTCTTGATTACATTATATTGAAGAGACAGTCGAGTGGGAGGCGACTGATGCCAACACTGGCTTCCAATCGCTCATTAGATCTGATTTCCGATATCGACGAACAAACTTCGGCAAACATTCACCGAACATAACTATATTAAAGTCCGAATTTTGATTAATCAAGATTAATTGATAGTGCGGTCAACTACTGTAGCAGCTTGGTAATTAAAGTTGGGCTCAATTTAATTGATTGTAATTAGTGTGAAACACAAATGATTTGCTCGGAAACGCCATTCGGTGTCGTTGTCCGAAGCAAACGAAATATATGAATAATCAGGTTATTAATCATTTTAATTATGTCGGAGCTGAGAGACAAACTTTGATCGTTAGTTAAGAAATATTTAAATCGAGGACATTCTTAATCAAAGTCATATATGAAGTTTATGTTTACTGCAATTTGTCTTCTACTGTGTGTCCAGAATAATCGCCACTCATGTCCCGAACAGACAATCCAATTGGCAGTCATTCGCTGTCATTATCTATAGAACAGAAAAACTTTATTCCGATTTATAGATATAAAGTCGAACAAAACAAATGCATAAATTGTATTACATAAAAGACAAATGCGTTTTGAGATAAATACTTATTTTTCAGTATTGCTTAAGATATGAGTAACTTTTGAGTCAAATTATAAGCCATTACTATCGTAACAAACGTTTAATTCAATTTGTGTGCAGAGACTGCCATCGACTGCATCTTTCCATTAAGTTCTGGTCTATAAAATGTAATAATATTTTGTTTCAAAATAAGAACAAAACTTTTTTTTTATCAAATTTTCTAGCGATACAACAGAATTCAAGATGTATTAGATTGTCCTATAAGTTTGCTAGAGTAAGATGAATTGCCTGGATCATGAGACAGAGATGAGATGAGATATATTAATGGCTCACAGCTCAAGTGTCATGCTCAATTTGGCTCAATATTGGACCGATTATTAAAAGCGACTTAACTTAAGAGAATTGTCACTTAGTTGGGGAATCGGCCAACGCTTCCAACGGTTCCACTGGACCTGAAGAGCAATGTATAGTGTTTTTTGTGTGCCATTTGTTTTGATTGTCACTTAAGGTAAATATTGATTCAGCTCTAGAATTAATAATCTTCTCGAATGGCGGTAGACTTGATTGCGATTCGTCATCAGTCCATAAATTATTTAATTTCTGATTTCGTGCTCTTTATGTGAGTTTTTTGTTTGCTATCAAATGATTATTTCGGTTAATATTCCTTTTTTCGACTCTAATATATTACTAATATTTGGTAATATTACTTACAATCAAATGCTATTACATTTGATGCGAGCCTTCAGATCCAAAAACTATAATAATATATCACTTTTAGCATACAGTTTTACCACTATTCTGGAAAACTCACGGTGCACGATGAATGAAAACT
>JAQGBE010000965.1:0-13395 GCA_034698225.1 Scheloribates latipes | reverse complement strand
GCAGATAAACACAAAACTGTTTTGACTCGAGTCGAGAAATGCATTAATAATTTGCTTTTTGGCTCTTGTTTTGCATTTCAAATAAGAGGTCAGTGGTATTTGGTATTTGGCGTACGAAAGGCACAAACGGCCACAAAAATTAACTTTAATTCACAAAACAGTTTGTGATTTGTAGCGCAAAGTAGTTGTTCTTTAGTGAACTAAAAACAAGAGTTAACAGTACTGTAAGGACTGTAAGGACTCGAGTGTCAAGTGCTTCGAGTCTTTGAGTCAGTCCTCACAGTCACACGAATCAGAGCTCTAATGAATTAAAGGGATTGTCTTAACAGTGGTCTAAACAGTGGTATACCTGCGAAGACTGAGTTCGGATGAGTTGACGACGCTATGAATTGTATGACTTGTTCGAGTGGCTCATTAAAGTACTCGCCAATTATGTCGAGTTCATTCCAGATGTTGTTAAGGCCGTAGTAAGTGCTCAATGAAATCAGTAAAGCAAAGACACACAGGTTTGGAGCACTCGTGCGACAGTGACGGACCACCAGAGCACTCATCAGACATAATTGCGGCACAAATAATAGTTTGAGTCTCATTATCAACAGAGCCATTGCCATAAATAGCAAGGTCTGGACCACATTCATCACAACCAGTGGTTCGGTCGGACACCGGACTAGAGAGAGGACAGCGGCCAACAGCGCGATCGGCACTAACAGAGTGCGGGTCAGGGAAGAGAGCTCTTGGAGGGACAGGAAATCGAATTCTGCACTACAGGTGTATAGCATTGTATGGAAGTCACGATAGTTTGTCATCTTCGACAACAACAGTCGCCAAATGTGAGAGTCATCGGTGTTGTCAGTCAGATAGGAGACCAACAGTTTGGACAATAGCGTCAAACACAAGACTATCACACAATTGATTGCGATTCTAACCATCGTTTTGCCACCGATTATCTCCAGCCGTTTCAGACCTAACTTATATAAAATGGCATTTTCTTGGTTTGCGATCAAATATTCATAAATAAGATTAGCTATAATGAAGTGAAAATATAGCGAATTCATTAAATAGGTGTTGAAAAACATGAAAACAAATGCCAACAAAAGCGAATACAAATTATATTCGACTAATTGCCTAAAAGTCTGACTATATTTAGAATAATTGTTAATTAGCAGACATTTGAATGTTAGGAACAAACATATCAGTTGAGACAATAGGATGAACGGCGAGAACTGCCAGCAAAGAAGCAAACAAACAGTTAGCGAAATAATGACCAATCGGTTCGGTCTCCTCTCGGAGTCGGACAACAGGTAATTGACATAAGTGTGAAGAACCAAATATAGAGGGTATCCGAAGGACTCCCGCAACGGAGGCGTCCATTGGATTCGCGTACAGTTCTGGTGGTTGTAGGCAAACATCATTAAAGTGAGAATCGGACCCAAAATGTTATTTCCGCTCATTATATAAGAGCTGAGGAAAAGAAATGCCAAAACTATTGAATTGAAAGCAAAGACAGAGTAAATGTAGAAATAGATCGGTTCTGAGAGGCCTTCGCAGCTGTCGACCGGACTCAAGCCCTCGCCTCGCGATACCATAAAACACTCCTTCAATGGACTGATGCCTAAGAAGGCAATCAATTGGCTGAACAATCGGTAATTCAAACCAATCACTACTTCGGGATAAATATTGAACTTTTTCAGTGCGTTTATGGTTTGTGGGAATTGAGTCAAATTGTCGTAAAGTATTGTATGAAAGGCGTCGACGACCGAGACTTTGGTCAGATTGGTGTGGATCTGGTCGTTGGGATCAGCCATTCGTTTGTAGTAATTGTAATAAAAAGCCATTTCTGTCCGCAAAGACATTTCGCGCTCCACTGGACTCAAGTGAGAGAAGTGTCGCTCGTTTTCAAAGAGTCGGCAAATCGTCTGAAAATATATCACCGATAATGTGATCGATATTATTGCCAGAGAATAGCGTTTGGCAGACATTGGGATCATTTGTGACGTTAATGCAGTCTAATTGGTCTGCGGTTTGGCTCACAATCACTGAACACAAGAACAACAAAACAATTCAATTAAATTCAAATTTAGTTCAAAACAATTTTATTTACAATATTTGCACACATTTTGTCTCCAAATGGCATTAAGAGAGAGACATCTAGTGATACATCAGTCTATGCAACAGACAGCTAATCATTGATAATAATCTGGATCAAACAATTTGATGGCCATATCGGCTCTTTTGGAATTGACTTTTTAGGAATATGAAAATTATTATTATTAATACGGGTTTAATATATATGAACACAAATGAGATCAATGAGTATGAAATTAATCACTGTCTCAATCAGTGGTTAATCGACTTCTTCTTTGATTTCCACTTTAATTCTTTTGGCCGACCGCTGGTCCGAGTCGTCACTCTCACTATCGGCGTCAGAAGTCGACAATTGTTGACCAGAAGTGTTGACATTTGGCGCTGAGTGCGGACCAATCATATCGGGAATCAAATACTTGGAAACGCCAGCGACTCCTTTGAAGACCGATATGTTGGCCAAGAGATCGCGTCTCACTTTTCGCCGCTTAGACGGACAGTCCTTTTGGTATTGGATTTGTTGGACAAAGTCCACGCAATAAACCAGTCCTGAGATTGTTATCTCACATCTTAGCGAACAAATTGAAATTGTAAATCAATAGACATAGAAAAATGGAGACCAATTAGTAATTACTTCTTCTGGTCAGATGAGAATGACTGTTCCAAGTGGAGGCACGTCGAGTGGTCGTAGGCCCAAAAGCCCTGACCTGGTCTGCCCTCGTAGAACCATTGCAGGCCATTGAAGTCATGTCTGTCTGAGTGGACATCGCTTGTGACAAACTTCGGCCGTTGAACGGCATTGGCGTCGATCGCCTGAAATGGTTGACCGATTAGCGATCCAATAGTCTTGAGATCAATGAGTAAATTAATTAAATACCCGAATACAAAGCGGACACTTGTTGGTGGTGTTGACCACTCCTTTGAGACATAGATAGCAGAGAATGTGATCGCACTTGAGTTGAACCGGGAATACCGGTGTCGTCTGACAGACCGGACAAAACATCGGTGACATTCTGCCAGCGATTATATATTTAAATATGATTTAAATGTCTTTCGGTTATTATTGTTTTGCTGTCGAGTCCGCCAATCGATTGCAATAATGTGTGAAATGCATGGCCCGAGGGTTGGGCTATGGGGGAGATTAGTGGTGTTGTTTTGCACAGTTTTAAATATAGAAGTTGATAAATTGGAAATATTATCGATATTATATAATAGTTGCTTGTAGTGTATGGTACGGGTGTTTTTCTTTAGATATAATTTGCAGAATAAATTCAATTTAATGACTTATCGGAATTGATTTGTCTAAACATTTCAATTTAGTAATCATATAAAATGTCATAATAACGTCAGCCCCTAATACAACCAAATTGAACATGACAATTTAATGACTCAATTCCAATCGTTTTATTGGATAATCTATGCAAATATTGTTGTCAAAAGTGTCCCAAATAGTAGCCTAAAAATTGCAAATCCGCGGAAAGAGTGACCGAAAACCGGATTCAAAGCCGGCCTTTGGCTGTAGTTTTGCACTTAAATGAACTGAAACTACACTAACAAATGGCACTACTGATAGCAAATGGAGTCAAAGTCCAACATTGCGAATGACCTTTGGTTGCAATGAAACTTGCTCATCTAGAATGAACAGGAAGATGCACTGGTCAGTGGTGTTGTGTCGTGGACAGGTCAGTCAATGAGAATGCAATACTCATTTAGCCGGTACTCGAGTACTGGAGAGGTGAAGGACTCGACTGACTGTGCAGTTGAGGGAAGGCATTGAAAGGGAGCTACAAATCGCTATCAATTGAAACTTTGCTCAGTTTTAAGTCTACAAAAGTTTGCCATTGATTGAGGAGAGGGTCGGTCTGGCAGTCACTCTCTGATCGCTTTTGAACGATATTTCCTCTAATTTGCAAATTGTATTCAATTTCGGAATTAAGTCTATTTATCAAATCACAAGTGATCTGCAAATCGACCACAAATTCAGTGAAATATCAAATCAAAATTGAAATTATTATTTACACTAATTGTCTGTTTGTCTGTAAATAAGGTAATTGTCAGCCGATATCACACCTAATCTGTCACTTATCTGATCCGTTAATATATTCCAATTATCCATCAATTTTACCCCAATTTAACGTTTTATTTATGACAAACAGTTATGACAATTGAGTGAAGATGTCGTCCAAAATGTTGGGTCTCTTCGCTCATTCCTCTGCCTTAAGAACTTCACTGTTGCATAAGAACGGCCACCGATTGTCTTTCATCAGATGTCTGTCATCTGCCCGTAAGTCCTTGAGATGAAGTTCTTAAGTTGAATGGTTGACATATGCGGTCCTTTAGGTCGGACTCATGTCAACTACGAGATAAAGGACGGCATAGCCGTCATCCGGTTCGATAGTCCCAACGCTCGGGTCAACAGTCTTTCCGAAGCTGTGATGAAGGACGCCGAAGAAGTGTTCAACGAAGTGGCCGCTTCGGGTGCTGCCGGTGTTGTGTTGATATCGGGCAAAACCGATTGTTTCATAGCCGGTGCCGATATACCAATGCTTGAGTCGTGCAAATCGGTCAAAGAAGCCGAACAACTCGTTAGAGCCGGTCACGGAGTCTTCAACCGATTAGCACATAGTCCGAAGCCCATTGTGTCGGCCATAATGGGCTCCTGTCTTGGCGGCGGTCTGGAAGTGGCGCTCGCGACCCAATACCGGATTGCTGTCAACCACAAGAAGACTAGCATTGGTTTGCCTGAAGTCATGTTAGGACTTCTTCCTGGCGGTGGCGGAACTCAACGGTTGCCCCAATTGGTATTCACCTGGTATTATGAACTATTAGATTATGAACGAATCGTTTCGTTTTAAGATAAGTGTTCCCAATTCGCTGGACATGATGCTGACCGGCAAAATGATCAAGGCAGACAGAGCTCGCAAAATGGGCATCATTGATCAAGTGATCCAACCGTTAGGTCCGGGCCTCAAACCAGCAGATGAAAGGACATTAGAATATTTAGAAGAAGTGGCGATCTTTATGGCCAAACAGCTCGCCAGCGGCAAACTGAAAGTATCCCGAAAGAGACCGCTCTCTGAAAGTAATGGCCTAAAAGTTGATAGTATTGTTGTATTCTCATCGATGGCTTTTGACAGGACTTTTGAGATCAGCGATGGGACTCAAATTCATTCGCGACAAGATCTTCGATAAAGCAAGAGGTCAAGTGATGAAAATGACTAATGGTTTATATCCGGCACCTCTCAAGATCATCGATGTTGTCAAGACTGGTGTCGAGAAGGGAGGTTCGGCCGGCTATGAGGCGGAGATCAAAGGCTTTGCCGAATTGAGTCAAACACCACATTCGAAAGCTCTGATCGGTTTATTTCACGGACAAACACTTTGCAAGAAGAATAAGTTTGGAAAACCAACCAAAGAACCAAAAACTTTGGCCGTTTTAGGAGCCGGTCTGATGGGCGCCGGTATCGCACAGGTGTCGGTTGATAAGGGCTATCAAACGATTCTCAAAGACATGGCCACCGCTGGTTTGGTTCGCGGCGAACAGCAAATCAGAACTGGTTTCGATGGCAAAGTCAAGAGGAAGCGGTTGACGGCTACAGAAAGGGATCTCTATATGGCTAACCTTTACCCGTCACTCGACTACCGCAACTTCGACAAAGTGGATCTCGTCATTGAAGCCGTGTTCGAAGATCTGAAGATTAAACACAAAGTGGTTCAAGAAGTAGAACAGCAAATACGAGATGACTGCGTGTTTGCCTCCAATACGTCTGCCCTTCCGATCACCAAAATAGCCGAAGCGAGTAAACGACCGGAAAACTTGATTGGAATGCATTACTTCTCGCCGGTGGACAAAATGCAATTGCTTGAGATCATCACCACTGATAAGACTTCGAAGGAGGCGTCGGCCGTCGCCGTTCAGGTTGGCCTTAAACAAGGAAAGGTTGTGATCGTCGTCAAGGATGGTCCCGGCTTTTACACAACAAGAATCTTAGCGCCAGTGATGTCCGAAGCGATGAGACTTATGCAGGAAGGAGTCACTCCCAAAGAACTGGACGGTCTGACTCGCTCATTCGGCTTCCCAGTGGGCGCCGCAACACTGACCGACGAGGTGGGCATTGACGTGGCCTCACACGTCGCCGAAGATCTCGGAAAGATTTTTGGCGAACGCTTCGCTGGCGCTAACATTGAAGTGATCAAAGAGATGGTGGCCTCGGGTTTCACAGGTATGTACTTATTGTCCATAGTGTGGAACTGAAGTTGTAAATTGAATTTGGATATTGACTTTAGGCAGGAAAGGCGGTAAAGGGTTCTATATCTATACCCCCGGCGTTAAAGAGAGGAAAATGAATGACAAAGCGCTGGACATATTGAAGAAATATCACATTCCGCCCAAACATAAGTAAAATTCCATTCGATATCTGATTAAAATTAAATGACATGTGATTTGATTGATTAGATGCACACAAGAAGAACATCAGATGAGACTCGCCGTCAGGTTTGCCAATGAGGCCGTTCTCTGCCTTCAGGAGGGAATCCTCTCTAATCCTGTAAATATGCTATTGATTTTTAAAAACCAATTTTAGCATGCTAATATTCCCTAACAGCTCGAAGGTGATATTGGAGCTGTTTTCGGACTCGGTTTCCCGCCGTTTTTGGGCGGACCCTTCCGTTATTTGGACACTTATGGCGCCAACAAAATCGTTGATTGGATGCATAAGTTCTCGGAAGACTACGGGCCTCAGTTCAAGCCGTGTCAGCTGTTGGTAGACCATGGCAAGGACACCAACAAAAAGTTCCATGTTAAGGCTTAATGCCGCTGACCTGTAGTGCATCGCTGATGCGGTTCATTGTAATGCGATTGTGTTTCAAATTATGTTTCAAAAGTGTTTTTATATTTTTTTAAATGTTTTAAAATCGATTATTGACTGAAATAATGTCTGAAAAAATGATTTAATGGTTATGTTCGCTCGAAATCATGCGATTAAATAAATATTGGAACAATTAAATTTACATCCAAGTTGGTATAGATATATTTATTTTAACTTGATATCTTAAAATAAGTAATTTTATCGGTTAATTTCAATAGACAATCAAGATTACCGCTCAATCACAGTTTAACTGTTGAATTACATAGAAGATGAAATTGTCTCAGTACTAAATTTCTAGGCAACCTATGATAGGTTATCTATCCGTTCAAGTCTATAAATATTCTTCAATGAAGGCATTTGCACACAAATGAGCAAAATTTGTTTTATTCGGCGATCATCTAAGTCTATACACACTTTGATTAATCGACAATATTGGCCAACAATTGAAGCTATTTTACAATTAAAATATCACTCTTTTATTGGACACCAATGACAGGATTTGTTTGCAAACAGTAGCCAAGAATTTGAGGTCAATTCCGGAAATAATCTGCATTTAACCACATTAAGGGGCAGTTCTTGGATGTCATGCATTGGGCGTTTCTCGAACCACTGGAACCACTACTGTGAACGACCCTGTTCTAAATTCCAATATTCCAAAGACGGAATTCAGTCGCCGCCTCCACAGCCGCCATCACCGCCACCACAATCTCCACCGAAGTCGGCGGCGAAATCAGTGCCATCGATAGCGCCGAAAGCTGTCGTATGGCTGAAGACGTGTGCATTGGAGTGGAGGGTCTGGTCGTAGACCAGTGCCGCCAAATAGGGTGTGCAGTCGTGTTCGTTGAGCATATGGTTGGCCGTATGGTTGTGGACGTCTGTTCGGGGCATCAGTGGACTGCTCTTCGACAAAGTTCGGGCGTAACAGCACAAACAAATGCCGATTAAGGTCATGAAAATACAGGCGATGAACACTTGACCTAGAACACTCGTGTCCTCCATTATGCTGACCGATGGCTATCATTCTCTTTCACTGATTCTGTGAATACATTGTATATGTGATGCAATGGTCGTCACTACAGACAAACCGATTATATTTCGATTGCATTTCTAGAATAAATAAGGTTTTGGTCTATTTTGACTCTTGTCTGCACATATTTATCACAATTTAATCTTCTTTTATTGGTTTCGAAGTCAATTTCATAATTTACTGACACATGAATGTATGAATTAATGTATGATATTTGTAACCGAGGTTCGATCATATTCTCCATCTGAGGACGTAAGGAATAACTGGTACTCAAATATTCTGTTATGTCTTTCATTTTTTTTTCTTCTTTGAGATTCTTATAAATATTGCTTAAATCAAAATAAAGTATTTTAACATCAGAAGTTAGTCTGTAATATAGTCTTGTTTGATGAATTGATGAATTCAGAATTCACTTGATTTTATTTAACACAAATTAATTAGGAAAGGACAATAATTGTTATTTTGGTTTTCAAAGTGTAGAATTGGATTATTCTTTAATATTGATTATCTAGATTAAAATTCACTTAATTGCCAACTTTTAAATATCATACTGAAACTACATTATATTTCAGCTCAATTAATAAAGAGAGTTCATATTTTTCAAGAATAAACACAAAAGCTTCACAATCGACCAAAGTGAGCATCCTGATTTTGAGCTTCGGGGCCAGGCAGGAAAATATGCACTTGGCCAAAATTTGAAACATTCAAAATCAAGATATTTTTACAGAATTAGCTGTTAGATGAGCCAACTCTTTAAATGGACCTAGTGGGAGTCATGGACAACAACACTAACTAGGTGGAATTGAAGAAAATGACTTTCCGCCCATTGGAATACAATTACGAAGCAAAAAAAGGATGCTCACTTCGGTCGAGTGTGGAGCTTCCGTGTTTATTCGTAAAAATATAAACTCTCTTTATTAATTTAGCTTATATAATGTAGTTTTAGTATGATAGTCAAATGTTGTCAATATAGTGAATTTACACCTAGATAATTCGATCTTTCCAAATTTGACATCTAAGCTATTCACCCATTATTTGATTTTATTTATACAATATTATATAAATTCAGACACATATTGCTAGTTATTTTTATACATGATGAATTATTGAAAACATGTCATAACAATTGCATATTTGCTTCTGAAAACTCATAAACCATTTGACAGACATTTCACATAAAAAATGGAGCAAAACTTTTTGGTAAAATAAATGAATGTTTCATTTATATTTTAATTAAATTGTTAAAATTCCTTTTTGAATGCTTAAATTGCATAATGCTTGGTTAAACATCTTACAACACACTGTATATTATAATTATTATTAATTCATATGAAATGTATTCTGTGAGTAATATTGGCAACAAATTGAAATAAATAACTTTTATTAATTTCTTGAATTATTTTAGTAATTTATTGGCTAATGATTGCCATTCAATGAAAGAAAATCCAAACACAACTCAAAATAAGACATCATTCGTCTGTCACTGTCTGTCACTTTATTATCGATGCAATTCGTTAACGCATTGCTCTCTTATAGCTGTCACCCGATGGCGGCCCCAATGCTGTGCATATCGCTTGAAATTAAAGCGAAAAAGAGCCAAATCTCTGATTGAATCCATGGATTAGTCATTGTTTTGAATCGATTGATCCAAACAAAGCCGGCGTTTGTCATCGATTTGGATCAGATTTGACTACATATTTGACTAATTGTGGTAATTCAGACAAATTGAGAGACAATGCCAGTCGGGGTAAGTGTTGACACATGTCTGTTGTGTTGTGTTTGTAGTCAAATAATTGGTTAATTGGGTGAAAATAGGGTGAAATCGGTTTCGCCACTCTTCCCGAACACGTCCACCGAAAGTCGGCCAAAAAGGGCTTTGACTTCACGATAATGATTGTCGGTATGATAGGGAATGTCCGCCGATTGGTCGCAATGTGATTAACCTTAGCCTTGATTTCCAGGAGAGTCGGGTTTAGGCAAATCAACGCTCACTAATTGCCTGTTCTTGGCCGACCTCTACAAAGAGCGGAGACAATTGCCGGTCGATAAGTTGGTGGAGCGGACTGTGAGCATCGACAAGAAGCAGCTGGACATCATCGAGAAGGGCATAAAGCTGAGAGTGACAATCGTGGACACACCCGGCTTTGGCGACGCGCTCAACACCGACGACAGCTTCGATGCGGTCGAGAACTATATCGACCAACAGTTCGACCAATACTTCAAAGACGAGAGCGGACTCAACCGGAAGAATATCTCCGACCATAGAGTGCACTGTTGTCTCTATTTCATCTCACCATTCGGTCGCGGGTATAATAGTTAACACAATAGTCAAGATAGTTATTGAACTCAATGTTCTTCTAAATGTAAATGTGATGATTGTCTGTGCAGATTGTCTCAGCTCGACATCCAATTCCTGAAGCGTCTCCACAAAAAGATTAATATCGTTCCGATTATAGCCAAAGCGGACGCTCTGCTGCCCAACGAAATGCATCAATTGAAGAAAAAGGTCTTATTGGTTGACTCGAATTAATTGAGATGTCATTAATATTTAAACTTCAGATTTTGAGAGAGTTCGACGAACACGGAATCGGTATCTTTCGCATACCTGAGTGCGACAGCGATGAAGACGAACAGTTCAGAAAGAAAGACCAGGAAATCAAAGTAAATGCCATAACCAGATAAATTAAGATAACGTTGAGACAACTACTAAGACAACTGTTGGTAACGTAATTCTAGGAAAGTATTCCGTTCGCTATCATCGGAAGTACACAAACCATTGACTATAACGGGCGAAGAATTAGAGGACGCGAATATCAATGGGGTATTGAATTCAATATTATGTCAAAACTAATTTTGAGTTTTATCTTGACATTAAGGAGTAATCGATATTCAGGATGAAAAGTACAGCGACTTTGTTAAGCTGAGAACTTTCTTGAGGTTTGGCTATAATTTGTTTATAACTTCAATTATCTAATTAGTGTTCGTCTCCTATGTCTTGCAGTCTTCACATGCAAGACCTTAAGGACGCGACCAGTGATGTGCTCTACGAGAACTATAGGGCCCAGCATTTGGCCAAATTGGCTCAACAGCAAGAGTAAGCCAACAATTAGTCTGAATTAGTTGCCAACTGATATTCGCTAACCTAATTGACTTGACTCCAGAAATGACCCGACTCTGACCACGGAAGAGCTGCTCCTAAAGAAACAAGATGAGGTTTGTTGCGCGTTATTATGCGGTTTATGCGTAACTAATATTGTATACTGTATTTGCGATTGGCATATGAATTATAGATTCGCCGAATGCAGGAGCAGTTGCAGTACATGCAGGAGCAGTTGCGCTGCCAGTCGAGCCAACCGGTCAGCTCTGCCGCCCAGAGCTGCGACGACCTCTCACCGCACAGTCGGGACGAAGAGTAACAACAGATAAGTCATTGATTAGTCAAAAGTCGGTTTTACGGCACAACACATACATAGAAACGACTCTCTATTTGTTATTTATAAGACATTCCGATTCTGTGATTGTATTCTGACTGGAATTGTATGCATTCATTGGTAGCGATCTCTTTAAATATTGACCGCTCTCTGGATTACCTCAAACTCAGTGACAGCACAACAAATGTAACTTAAAAATACTCTAAATATTGATATATTGTTGGGCTTCGACTGCATTCCTATCGAACTTTAATAGAATTAATTGACTATTTATTTATAACAGTGTTCGTCATCGCAACTATTGGTAGCCTCTAATCGAGGTCTGAATATTTTCGAGTCAAACATTAATAGATTATTTGGCAGACTATACCGTTTTGACTAAACCATTCATTCATTTCAAATATAATTACTATTTAACGCATTTCCAGATTAGAGGCCCGAAAATGGTTTTGTGTTTATATCAGCAGAAATTGCGTTCAGTTTGTTATTCACGTCTCATAAACCAAATAATGAAATGTCTTTTGAATATCAAAATAGAAATGCTTTTCCTAATCAGTAGAGACGAAGGTATCGATTGCTCCAATGCTATGACTCAAACGCCTATTTATATATCAGAAACTATTCTCCCGAATAATATAGACTTTTTATGTGTGCCGTTCGGCGAATATTTTTGCCGAAAAATAATGTTTGAATCATTAGTAATGAGTCATTAGTTAAGGCTTTTCTTCATTAGAATCCGAAGGCTTCGACAAAATTGAAAATTGAGATAAAATGCAGTGAAATCGCACGAAAAGATGGTTCGACGCAGCCTATGATCGCTCGTCACTTAATGCATACACTATTCCGAGTCATTCTGTTTATTATTTGACATTTTTATATATAGAATAGAATATAGAATTCAAGATTTAGTTCACTCCAAACAGACTTCTTTGATATTGTAGTCGACGAACGTAAGTATTGGTTCGCGATTTTGAAACCAAATTAAATATAATAATCCATTCACTAGTCATTACACTTAATGGCCGACAATTTATACAATTAGTGTCGCGTTTAATAAACCATTAGATTTAATACCGAAAATTGTATTCAAGCAAATGCTTTATATGAAAGGCTATAGTCTAAGAATGAATTTTTAATAATAATGATGATTTCGGTAATTCTTTTGCCTATTTTAATGGTCGACTAATCGAGTCATTTAATTAGCAATCATTTAGTTTAACTAGCTAATATTAGCATTCTTTATATAAGTATTTGTTTATATGATTTATGATGATTCTTGTAATTTGTTTAATTGCTCAAAACAAAGATCAAGATTGCAGCGAAAGGTCATATTCAACATCAGCTTTTCAAAAGTATCATGATCAAAAGTATTATGTGCATCTAGGTGATATTATACTAGTATATGGCAACTAATGACCTTTGGCTTGATGTATTGATGTATTTGGCTCTTTGTATAATTAATAACTTACAAATGTATTTATTGGGTTTAATTAAACCGCTATTTTAATCTATTCTAGTACTTAATTGGCGCTACTATTAGTCAGAAGTGGCGAACCGGTCATCGATCATAACCACTATTTGTATGGCAATACTCATTGCGTTTTGCTTTTATTGAAAACCAAAGAGACATTAATTTTAATTTAATTCAATAATAAAAGTTATTTCTATTAATATTAAAGAATTTTAATTGAAAAATGTTTGAAATAATGGTATTCTTTCTCTGTTTGAGTACAACTACTTTACTATTCATTTAGCAGTGAATATAATCACAGTTTTGTTGTTTATTTCTGTACTTGTCTTATGATAAATGATTTGCGAGAGAATTGAAAATTTAAAACAATTTATTCTTTCGCTGGGAGTCTATGTTTAGTTGGGAGTTATGTAAGTCTGTATTATAGGGCATACTATAGCTTAATGCCGCGAGCTTTCGGAATTTTTTATTCCCCAACCAAGCATGATACCTATGTGGGAATCACGGTAAATAAGC
>JAQGBE010000964.1:0-13404 GCA_034698225.1 Scheloribates latipes | reverse complement strand
CATGCTAATCTGTAAAGTGTGACTCAACCATAGGACAAGCATTTGCAAGATAGTTCAAACAATTCTAATTTGATTTCACTAGAAATTCTATTCATTTTGATGATACCAAGGTATATTAATCGAATCAAGTAAATTTCAACCAATTTTGCCCATGATACATTTACACAATGACAGGGTTGAACAAACGAATCAAAGTTTTCAATCAATTGAATGGATTAGATCTCCGAAGACACGCATCAATCATGAGGTGAAGTGATCGCCAAAAACACGTTTGATTGCATGCGACGAACGATAGTTTCGATGAGACAATACTTTTGTCTTCCAAGTGATAAAAACTTTTCGATAACTCTTTACATCAACTTTTAGATTAGATTATATCGAATTACGTTCATTCATATTATCAAACGGAATAAATCAGAGCACTGGCAACGTATCCAAGGTATCAATTAATAATTATAGATAATTAGAGCCATTATAAACTATAAACTGATAGTTAATGCTTTTATCAACAATTCTTCCGATTCTTTATAGAATAATATCATTCAATTATAATTCAAAACTTTATCAAACATTTCTTTTTTTATCGATTACGGAAAAGTTTAAAGAGTATCGCAAAAGTCAACGAAGTTTCCAAAGTACTAAAAGTTAATTCACCGAATCAGACCAAGGTGATTGCCATTAGTTAGAAACGATACAGTTAAATAGCTTGATGATTATTGCAAAGCAATTCGAATTAAATAGAAGTCAATTACAAGAGTCTATCACTAAAACTGCTAGAAAAGGCAAACCAAGTGAAGCGAAGTGTCACTGAACTGATCCAAAGCAAAGAGACCTACCATTTGTTGTCCGTCCGGAGCACACAATTCTAATGCGAAACCTCAACTGATGAGAAATTCTGATTCGAACTTAGAATCCGAATGTAATGTACTTTTTGAACGATTCAGTGCCAGAATATATCGGAATATTGAGAATCGGTGTCGAATCAGGTTTGAGGAGTGGAGTCACTGTCTGTGCGGAGTGTGAAGTGTGTGCCTCAGCCTCACAGAGAGCCGACGCAGAGCCGAGCGAAGGACGTAAAGGTCGCTCAGAGTAGTGCCAGACTTAAGGACCAGTCGTTTCGCCGTTCGCCACAAATCAGGTATTTTCCGATCATTTATTGCTTTTAAACCAATTATTTGTTTACTCTAATCGAAATTTATTGAATATAATCTGATATTTGATTAAAATTGATTGCAATGAACTGATTGTGCGCTCCGTCTGTGCTCGTATCGCACTATCTATCACACTATGGAATCGCACACATAATCGCAATTAATTAGAAATAAGTCGTCTTTAAAAATAAGTTATTTATTGGATTTGTTGAGAAATAATGAGATAACCGATAATAGGGCCCAAACTTGACAAACAGATAGTGTTTTCAGTACTCTATCGGTTCTCCAACAGTACTAATTTGGTTCGCATTGGCCAACACTCGCATAGCCTTGAAAATGATTCTCAGTTTAATTGCGATTAATATTAGGCGAACAACAAATTCATTAACGCCTTTGTCAGACATGACGTTTGGGGCCAACGATATACCGGTCTTTTGGAACTTCACTCAATTCTAGTGAATTTTCAATGTCATAGAGTGACTCTCCTAGCAAACCAACCACTTTATTACTATTCAAAGAACTAGATTTTCCACTTTTCACTCGGTTAGAGCAGTTCTCTCACTGGAAATTTATTTCCATTCAAATCCGAAATCATAACAAAGTAATATTGACTGCGAAATTTGGATAGACATGAGCCGATAGATCATTAAGTGATGATATCTGATGAGCAAGGTCAAAGTTGGCTCTAAAAATCAAGTTGGTTAGTCTAATGTTTAGTTAATGTCTGCGCGATAACTGGCGATTGATTCCAATTGGCTTAGAGTAGGGCTCAGAGTCTACAAACTTATTGGTTTACTCGACAGCTAATGGAATAATACTGTTAACTGACAATCAGTTCTAATCTGCTATAAAAGTGGTCAATCCGTCCCATTGACAGTCACTTCTTCGCCGCTTTCGGTCAAAACGCCAGATATTTGCTCGCATTTCAGCGTTTGCTCAGTACTTGTGGTAAGGATTAGACGTTTCTCTGAAATGTTCGCTCGCATTGCATAAGACCTTCAATAGTCTGTCATTCAATTGAATTGTTGGCAAATGTTTTGCCGTTTCCTCTGACTCTGAATTCCTCTCATTTTGAGTTTAAATTGTTGCTCGCATTCGAACCGTGTTTTGAATTATAAATTGATTGTGAGCTTTGACCCGACAGAGACAGAGACACTCTCCGAAGCCAACTTCAACCGCAATGGCCCACTTCAACTACCTGCCCAAGGACGTCCAAGACGAGCTGAGAGCCACCGCCAATGCCATCGTCGCGCCCGGCAAAGGCATTCTGGCCGCTGATGAGAGCACTGGTGAGACTCGGACTCACTTTCGGTTGTCATGTGAATTGTCTGACCATTGGATTCAATTGTTTAGGCACAATGGGAAAGCGTTTGCAGTCCATCGGTGCGCCCAATGAGGAGGAACTTCGCCGCCAATACAGACAGTTGTTGTTCACCTCTGACGAAGAAGCGAATGGTTACATCTCTGGCGTGATCTTGTTCCACGAGACAGTCTACCAGAAGGACGACAGCGGAACTCCATTTGTCGAACTTCTCAAGAAGAGAGGAATAATTCCCGGCATCAAAGTGGACACCGGAGTGGTTCCTCTTCAGGGCACTAACGACGAGTGCACTACCCAAGGCTTGGATGACCTCCAGAAGCGATGCGAACAGTACTACAAAGACGGCTGCCGTTTCGCTAAGTGGCGCTGTGTCCTCAAGATCCGAGACCAGGAGCCGTCGCCGCTGGCCATCCTCGAGAACGCCAATGTGTTGGCCCGCTATGCGACTTGTTGTCAACAGGTGTGACCACTGGTCGGTAAAAGCGGACGAAATTTAACAGTAAATACATTTCAGGCCCGACTCGTTCCCATCGTTGAACCCGAAGTATTACCCGATGGCGACCACGATCTCGAGAGATGCCAGAAAGTCACCGAAAAAGTTTTGGCTGCGGTTTACAAGGCTTTGAGTGACCACAACGTCTTCCTCGAGGGAACTCTTTTGAAGCCCAATATGGTTACCGCTGGACAGGGATCTTCCAAGAAGTATACCCCGAAAGACATTGCTGTGGCCACTGTTACTGCACTCCAGAGAACTGTCCCAGTTGCTGTTCCTGGTTAGTTGTCATGTCATGTGTCAAATGTGTTAAATTCTAATCAATGCACATCAGGTGTTGTCTTCTTGTCTGGTGGACAGTCCGAAGAGGAAGCGTCGGTCAACTTGAGTGCAATCAATCAGATTCAGGTTAAGAAGCCGTGGGCTCTGACCTTCAGCTACGGTCGCGCTCTTCAGGCCAGCGCTATCAAGGCATGGGGTGCTAAGAAGGAGAACATCAAAGCAGGACAGCAAGAATTCCTCAAGAGAGCCAAGGTATTGCAGTATTGCAGTGGTATCATTCACTCTTGTCAATCGCGATATTGGAGAAAACAGCGGTTAATTGATAATTTAGCATGCTCAATGATAGCCAATGATAAGAACCTTTAACTTGCTCCTACCTTTAACTTGGTAATTCAAAACAACACCAACTAAACGCTTGGCAATCTAGGCGAACCATTTGGCCACACTGGGCCAGTACAAGCCCGGTCTCATCCCATCCGTGGCCTCTAAGACCTCTAATTTCGTCGGTCAACACAAATACTAAACATTTCCAACAAATAATTAATCTTTAGGTATAATTAGGTGTCAATTGAGTTAACACAAATGTCATCAATTGTCTCGACTAACAAATGATTTGCCGTCTAATCAATGTTCTAATCAATAATCCAATTCGTCGCTAATCTAATTGAAATGTCGATAATTTGAGTGATTGGTTGACTAATAAATTGTCGTTTTGATTAATTGCAGGCCAACAGCGAGGCCTCTCTCGGCAAATACGGCGGTGGTTTGGTGGGCGCGGCCGCGGGTGAAGACCTGTTCGTTAAGAATCACGCCTATTAGACAGACAGACATCGCTTGGTCTTTAGATTTTATTCCAATATCAAACTTATTCTCAAATCTAATTAAAAGTCTATAGTTTTATCTGATAATTGGTATATGAATTCTATGAATTTAATGGTCTATCGAAAGCATTTATTTTTCAAATCGTGTGTAACTGTAATCGGATTTTATTTGTTTGCTAAATGTCTGATCATTTAAAGCAATAAAGATTTTAATCGATTATAAATCGTCTGTTTATTTATAATTAGAGTTCAATACAATTTGAATTGAGTCCAACTCTTTCGTGTAATCAATGTCTTAATCGAAAACATTGCTATAAATGAATTTCAAGTGATAAACAATCGTATTATAAATTTCAATATAATTATAAAAAATGTTATATAAAGAGAATAATCATTAATATAATAATTATTATTCATTATTTATTAGTTACTAACAAATTATATAAATTAGCTTTCGATTAGCAAAATATGATCTGATTTGTGGATTTCAATAAATAGATGAAATTGTTTTTCGTTTCGCGACGACTGATGTTCAGAGTATTGAGTGATCGCTGCTCTGACACCACTTGGAATCGCAGAGATCGTAACCACAAGAATATAACTTCAGTTTCAATCGATTATTGCTTATTATTGTCGTATCGTTTGTCACTGTTTTGCTCAAAGATTGCGCTTTGGTTTTCGGTTTTTCTCGTTTCAGAAGTAATTTGAAAATTAGATCCTCATTGAAGGAAAATGACGGAACGGATGGCTCACTATTAGAAGAATGTTCTAAGAATTGAAAATAAGTCATATCTTGTTTGAAAATTGGTTCCGACTCTACTCTCTCGACAGTGGTTTGGCTTCGAGTGCTCTCCCCGTTAGGTCTGCTCTCAAGTCTTCGTCTGACATCTCGAAGAAGTGTCATTTGTGTTGAATTGGTGTCCTGATGATCATCACAGCTATCAACAGACTCTTTGTCATTCGGATCACTCAATCTTTTAGTACTTTTGCTTTTCTTATTAATTGTCGGTTCATTTGATTTATCACTCGATTTGCTAATATTTTTTGGACTGATTTTTCCGTTAATTTTGTTATTAATTTTCTTGATTTTGTGATTAGGTTTCAAATGATTTTTGTCTTTAGGTTTGTCCACAAGTTTGTCGTTCTTGTGATCACTGGTCAAATGCATATGTCTTGTGTCCAACCTCTCCCTCCAGTTGATTGGCGCCAATTTTCTTAACCCGTATTTCCTTTGCTGGCCATCGACCGCCTGATCCGAGGCCTCGACGGTCGACGCGTTGGTCACAATCTTCTCGTTCTCTTTGAGTCTAACCCTTTTCGGGTTTGATTTTGTCTTGGCTTTGGTCTTGAGGTCACTCTCGAGGTTGTCGCTGTTGACCCCTTTCTCAATGAGTCTTCGGCTCACCCGACGATTGCCCACTGAATCCATTCCGATTCGTCTCAAATCTCACTCAACAGACGCTCAAACTGATAAACATTAAAACTAATTGAACGCCATTTAAATCGGATTACAGTTCACACGTTTGAGTCAAATGTTAACTACGATTAATGCAAAAGTGTTGCCAAACATCACAAATGATGACAACAAACGTCAACAAAGGGTTGCCCTGAAGTCGGTTCGCGAATCGCGAGCCTCACTCGAGACCTCTCTCGGGAGCGCTCACTGCCAGCACTCTCTCAGACGTTAGTTATGCTTAGGTTTCGTCAATTATTTTCTTTCTTCAGTGCCTTTCGGTTATTCACATTGTGAGCGGCGATCAGCGAATGAAGTGATTGTTCCGATTATAACCAGATTAGAGTCGAGTCGAGTGATATACCATATATAGACCGACTTATTTTGAACTGCAAACGCCGTTCAAAGTCAACCAACTCTACCGACTGGTCACTCTCTCCTTGGTGTCTATTGCCAGTTCAGTTCAATAGCCATCAGCTCAGCCTTTATTAGTGCCTTACTATTGTCGGCTTCAATACATTCAACAGATTCGCCCATTGAGTGACCACTGGCTGACAATGGATCGATAGCCTGTGCTTGCCAATGAGCAAGCTCCTTATTAGTCATCAAACTCTTCCAGCAATTAGTCATCACTCTGGTTCAACCTCAAAAGCAAGGTAATTTCACTTTCACCTAAAAGATTAGCTGATTTTATCATGTTTTACAATTTTAATTGGTCTATAAAGCAATTTGTTTGCAATATGAGCATGCAACAAGTTTGACCCACTTGATAAATGTCAGTCTGACGCTATTAGCATGGTGAAATTGGCGCAGATGTGCCAGAAGTGGCGTCAGAAAGCCGGAAACCGATGTGGATGTGTCCTTGCACATCTGCTCTATCGCTCGAGTGCCAGTGCCACTGCCAGCTACAACTTGCTAGTTGTCTCCACAAACTTGTTGTGTAACCAATACTGTTATTTAGAACTTTAAAATACAGAACATTTGTTATTAAATCGATTTTATGTTCCAATTATTTGCATCCATATTCGACTGCCAACAGATCTGAGGTAATGTTTGGCCAAAAAGTTTTTTCCGACTTTCAAATCGCATATTTAATTAACCAATTTTTTATGGCTTCGCAAGAATTCAGTTTATGAAATGCCGAGGTTTTATAAGAGCAATAACTGCGATAAAGAATCGTTAGTTATCTGAGACGTTCGCTAATTTGATATAACGTCGTGTCGTTCAGTCTCTTCGCAACCGATTCTCTTATCGATAAAATAAAACTAATTTCTCTCTAAGTTCTCAATTGGTTTGGACTTCGGTTGGGCTCTAATGGAAAACGAATTACACGCCAGGGATAGGGTCGGTGTCGAGGACTTCGTCCTTCTCGAGGACTACACCGACAGAAACGCTTTCATCGAAAACCTAAGGAAGAGGTTCAAAGAGAACCTAATTTACGTGAGTCTGACTACTCTTTTGTGTTTTCTTTGCGATTCGACAAATATTTATCCAATCACTCACTCAAACAGACATTTATCGGTCAAGTCTTGGTTTCGGTTAATCCGTACAAGAATTTAAGCATTTATTCCAATGAGCGGATCGAAGAATACAGAAATGTTAATCTTTACGAATTGCCACCGCATATGTAAGTACCAGCTCTTGACCTTTGAGATTATCTTCAAACGCCAATTGTCGCAGTTTCGCCATATCTGATGTCTCCTATCGGCTGATGCGCGAAGAATGTCGCGACCAATGCATTCTAATCTCTGGCGAGAGTGGTTCCGGCAAGACTGAGGCCTCCAAAAAGATCTTGCAGTTCTTAGCCGCCGCCAGCCATCACGACCCGACGGTCGAGGTGGTCAAAGATAAGCTTCTTTTGTCGAATCCGGTTTTGGAAGCGTTTGGAAACGCGAAAACCAATAGAAATGATAATTCGAGTCGATTCGGCAAATATATGGACATTGAGTTCGACTATTTGGGCTCTCCTTTGGGCGGACACATCAATAACTATCTGTTGGAGAAGTCGAGAGTTATTCACCAAAACAAAGGCGAAAGAAATTTTCACGTATTCTATCAGTTGGTTAGCGGAGCCGATGATCAGCTCTTGGCTCAACTCTTCCTCAGAAGAGACCCCCAAAACTATTTCTATCTAAATCAGGGCGAGAGTGAAGAGATCACTGGAATTGATGACTCGAAGCAATTCGATGTCGTAAAGAATGCATTTAAAGCCTTCGAAATTGAAGCTAACGAAGAATTGTCTGTTCTTTCAATCGTTGCATCGGTTCTGCATTTGGGAAACACTGGCTTTTATGAAGAGAATAACGAAGCAGTGATCGCACAGCTCAAGACTATCGGACACATTTGCAAACTTCTTGAGTGCGACGAACAACTGCTGAAGGAGGCGCTGACCCACCGCACAATCGAAGCCCGCGGAGAGCTGATGACCACACCGTTGACCCGCGATCAGGCCATATATGCGAGGGATGCGTTGGCTAAAGCTGTTTACGAGCGACTCTTTTCTTGGTTGGTTTGCAAACTGAATAATTCGCTCGAAAATAGGAAACATAAATCGAGGAAAACATTAATGGGTTTACTCGATATCTATGGCTTTGAAATCTTTGAGAAAAACAGTTTCGAACAGTTTTGCATCAATTATTGCAATGAAAAACTGCAGCAACTCTTCATCGAACTCACTCTCAAGTCAGAACAGGAGGAATACAGTCGCGAAGAGATAGAGGTGATAGTCACAAGTGATTGATTGAGTTTTGACAAATAATAAGTTCAATCTTTTCTTGTTGATGCTGTTGTGCACAGTGGGAACCCATTGAGTACTTCAACAATCGAATTATTTGCGATCTCATTGAAGAGCGACACAAAGGAATCATTGCCTTATTGGGTAAATAATTGTTTGGTTGCCTCAGACAATGGATTTTAACACTTTATAAACAGACGAAGAATGTCTTAGACCAGGAGATGCGAGCGATGAAACCTTTTTGGAGAAACTGGAGCTCAATGTTGGCACTCATCCACACTTCAGCGCCCATAACATTGCGGACAATAAAACTAAAAAACTGATCGATCGGAATGTGAGTCTCTATTAATAAATTGTCTGATTTATTGGTTTAATGTCAATAACTTGATAGCAATTCCGGTTAAGTCATTACGCGGGAGAAGTTGTTTACAATGTCGAAGGATTTCTCGACAAAAACAATGATTTGCTTTATCGCGATCTTAAGAGAGCTATGAATTCGTCGAAGAACCCGATTGTCCATCAGGTGTTTCCCGAGAGCGAAATCAACACTAAGAAGAGACCGCTGACGGCCGGCACGCAGTTCAAGAACAGTTTGGCCAAACTGATGACCACTTTGCAGTCAAAAGAGCCTTGGTACATTCGCTGCATCAAGCCAAACGATTACAAACAGGCGGCAAATTTCGATGAAGAAGTGGTCACACATCAGGTCAAGTACTTGGGTCTGATGGAGAACTTGCGGGTGAGAAGGGCTGGCTTTGCCTACAGACGAGTCTACGAGGCTTTCCTCCACCGATACAAATGCTTGTGTCCCAAGACTTGGCCTCACTTTGACGGCAATGCCAAACAAGGCGTCCAAACTTTGATCAACCATTTGGGTTACACAGAGGATGAATACCGAATGGGAAAAACCAAACTTTTTATTAGATTTCCGCGAACTCTCTTTCAAACAGAGGATGCCTTCCAAAGGAAGAAGCACGACCTTGCTGCTATTATACAAGCACAGGTCAAAGGCTTGCAGCAGCGCAGAAGATACCGGAAGATGAGGGAAGCCGTCACTCTTATCGCCAGTTATTGGAGACGGGAATTGGCCAAACGGCTGCTGCAGCGCAGAAGAGTGGGCGCTCATGTGATCAGAACTTTCATCAAGGGATTCATCACTCGTAACGAACCCGAAAATGACATCAATCGAGCTGTGAGTTGTGCGACAACCACTAACTGTACTAATTGAGCATCTGTTTAGTTCGTAAGGAATGTGAGGGCGGAATGGCTCCGAAGAATGTCCAAACAATTGCCTGAATCAGTATTGGACAAGACGTGGCCAAACGCTCCACAGTGTTGTCAAGAGGTTTGTCTCCGTAACTGTTTTATAATCGGATACAATTAATACAATTAATGATCAAAGGCCTCGGAATTATTGAGACCACTGCACCAGAGATGGCTCGTCAGAAAATATGTGAGGGCTGTAACTCCCGAAAGGAAGAAGCTTATGGACGAGAAAGTGGTCGCTGAAGAGCTTTTCAAAAACAAAAAGGCTAATTACGAGTCGAGTATTCCTTATATGTTTAAGGAGAACCGCTTGAGTAAGATTATAGCGAATCAGTCGCTTGAAAATCATGGATTAATTGTTTCCTCAATTCGATAAAAGATAACGAATTGGAAACAATGAGAAGAAATATTTTCGAAGTGAAGTACCGGCGAAATGAGGAGAAGACCGCGTACTGCGTGCCAGTGGTCAAACTCGATCGCCACGGATATAAGCAAAGGTCGCGAACACTTCTTCTGACCAATTCGGCGCTCTATTTGCTCAACGATAAGGACATGAAGCCTAAGCACCGACTGGTATACAAGTCGATAACAGGAGTGGTGATCAGCGATTTGGCCGATGGTATTGTCATCATTAGAATTCCGCCCGAACTTAAAGAAGACAAGGTATTTGGTATTTGTTGTGCCATTGTTTAACTTGACTGACACTTTCATCCACCGCTCGATAGGGCGATCTGATCCTTGACTTGAAAGATCATCTGATAGAAGCCGTCACCAAACTGATGATTCTGATCTCGGACAACAACAAACTCCAGATCATTGGCACCGGAAGGTATGAATAGCTAGTGTTTGATCGAGTTTTCACTTGAGTTTGCTTTTGATGTTTAGTATTACCCACTCTTTGGGTGACGGAAAGAGTGGTCAGATATCGTTCAGCAAAAGCATCGAAAACGCTATAATCAAACGCAAGGATGGAATACTGCAAGTGGTGAGTGTCGAGGTCTTTCACTTCAATGCCATCTAATGTTCTTTCGTCTGACAGAACTCAGTTTCGCCATAAATGCCTTACTCTAGTCGATGGCGAAGAGGCCCGAAGTGCCAAACATATGCCGAATATTTGCGTCCCAAACAGTGATATTATTCGAAAGTGACTTAATTTTTATTAATTGATAACTAATTAATAACTAATAAGTATTTAACTAATTAGTAATAAGTCTATTACTAATCGCCGAATAACCAAATGTTTTTATCTTTTTAAGTTTTATTCTTATTTACAATTAAAAAGTTTCTAAAGTTTCTCTTTCAACCAACTAATGACTATCGATGTAAATAGTAGTCGATTACCGTCGAGAAGGCGGCGAAACCGGCGGCGCCCAGAATACCTCCTTTGATGCCCGCTATGACAGAGTATGACAGTAATGGTAAGATAAGGTCATCACAACCACTCAGCTCTAACCTCTGAGACCAATGAGTCCTCCGGTGATACCTCCCGAGAGAGTGCCGTTCTTCCAATCAGTTTTGCCCCTATGCTGGACATCAAGCAAAATAACAATTTCTATATTTCAAAGTCCACTCAATTCATGTTTATCTACCGATTCAATGGTGCACTCAATCGCGGCAAACATCGCGCCTAAGATCGCAAAGTTCTTGGCGTAAGACATAGTTTTTATTTTCATATCTTTAAGAACTGCTCTAACGCTCTGTGTTTCCTGTGCTGTGGCTTCGGGACCAATACTGGCCGAGAAGAGACCGATGGCTGCGCCTAAACCGAAGCCCATAACACAACTGAGGGTTGTCTTGAAGGCACAGCTCTCGAAGGCCCGCTCGACCATCCGTTCTTCGTTTGTCTTGATGGCGGTCGCGCCGAACACCATCGGCACAAACATTCGTGTCCTCTGGCGTTTGCTCGGGTCTATGAGGGCGTCGCGCAGTTGGCTGAACAAAATGGTCTGTTCTTGTGGTGTTTGCACGCTATCACTCATCTTGTGGTCAGTCAACAGTTCCGGACTCCGGTGTCTTGTGGAGAGTAAAGAGCAAACACATGACAGACACCACAATCACATCACAACACAATCACATTCACACGCAATGCATAGCAACGCTCGACGCCTGCCATGAGGTGAAGGCCTGAGCGGAGAGATGGAGTGTTGGTTGCGATCGGAGTGTCTGTCTGTGCAGTGCTGTGCTGTGAGTGAGGGGTCGGGCATAGCATCCCATTATGTAATGCATTGGTGAGCCTCAGCGTCAGTGCAATACTCTTCTCTACCTTTCAATGGCTATATAGCGGCAGAACAGCTCTTATTCTGTGCTCAGTGTTGGCGAACGACTTGAGTACAGAATCAGTGATACAATTCTCCTCTGAAATAGGAGTAAAGCAGTAATTCCTAGGGAAGTGAGACTCGACTCCAATGTTGTTATTGTCCTCATCGCTGAGCCAATCGCATAATCACATGGCGTTCACCACTAATCACATTTAGACATCAAACCAATGTTCAAATCATTTATTCCTAGATTTGCTTTCATTTGATTCATTCAATCGACTAATCAATCGCCGATTCAGAACATCCGTCGACCACTCGCTGTCTGACATGAGTCCAGAAAACGAGAAGAAGGAAACTATTGTCTACAAACTGGTCCTCACAGGAGGTATGTCTCAGAAATTAATTATGTCTTCAGTTGATTGTTAAATACTATTTAATAAATAGCATTGATTTGATTTGAATTGAATGTCTTCCTTGGATTCATAGTTTTGAAAGTCATTCAATCAATGATTGATTTGTTTCGCTTGCGATCGCATACAATATTAATGAACATAAATGTCAGATGTGCTCTGCAATTGTGCAAATGTGCAAGCTACTCACTACTCACCATGCTCACTGTATTGCTAGTAACACCAATATTGTATTGCTAGTCGGTTGGCACTAACTTAATAAGAAACGTGCAATTATTGGATTGCCTCCATAATTCCAGTTTTAACTTGCTCTCTTCAATTATGAATTAGGATTTAATTTAATTAATTTCGCCATAAATACTATTTAGAATTAATATATGCGAACAATTTGCTGGCTTAGCATCTCTTTGATGGCACTGGCAATACAAATAGCAATTAGAGCACCAGCAATGACCATGACCTTGTTCTTCTTCTTCTTCTTTGTCAGGTCCGTGCAGCGGTAAGACGACAGGACAGGCCCGGCTCTGCACCTTCTTCGAGAACATGGGTTGGAAAGTGAGTTGAACTCGTTTTTTATGCCTCGATCACACTTAGAATCTATAAAAACCCAATTTTTGGAAAGTTTTGAACATTTATTTGATTTATATTTGACTTTTTCTTTAATTAACAAATCTTTATCGTCGACTCAAATCGCATAAAGTATTTGAGTCTAATTGAAAAGAAATATCTGTAATGACGTCCAAACGATCTCATGATCTCAAGTCCTTTAATTGCAATTCAAGACATGAATTCAATAGTTTTGATCATTTTTAAGTCCAAATTCAAACAATCAGTTTTTGTTATGTCACAGCAAACTAATTTGGAATAGCCTTTTGGCAGACAAACGACGATAAGTCGATTGCCAAACTGGCAAATTGGCAAACTGGCAAGCTCAATTAGGACTCTCATTCGGTTTGTCTTGTTTTGTAAATATTAAACATTAAACAGACGAACGGATATGTCATTTAAAGGTGAGACGAGACGAGACGTTCTGTCGGTTTCGCAATGGTTTGTTCGGTTCGGATAACCCTTAATGCGATTCTCCAATTGATATCTGAGACCAGACTTCCATTCTTAATAAGCCTAAATATAGTATCTAGCTCGTTTCTTCAGCTCGAGTGTCTTAGAAAGTGGCATGTTTCAATATTGATAGAAACCCTGGGACTTTCCATATTA